>JAQPZY010001611.1:1080000-1392500 GCA_029931535.1 Margaritifera margaritifera
CCTGTTCTAGCGATTATTGAAACGAAAAGCAGCGACACACTCCTCATCTTGTAGAGAAACATCCTTAAACGTTCGATTTTCAACTACAAACCAAAGCATCGTATGCGCACTGTTTATAAAAAAAAAGCCCGTTTAGTGCCAATTCTCTACGTATTGGGTACCTATTCTAAATTAGTTTAAAATCATGTACCCGACTAACTCGTGGCATCTTACGTTTGTTTCTTTTTTATCTGAAATAATACTTTTTACATCATTTTTAGAAATGTTGACTAGTGTCAATACAGTAAATTTAAATTCACATATTTTCTTTAAGCAACTGTTAATGAAAGGTTGCCCAGAAGGAACCTGGGCTGACTAAAGAAGTAGGGCACGAAAAATATTCGGGCAAAGTTTGTGGCTTTTATTATCCATCCTAAAAAAAAAAAAAAACAACCTCTAACACATAAGCAGTTGAGCTGGTCAACTGACTGTCGAACAAAGCATGTGTTGATAAACAACAAGCAACATTTTCTTTCAAGAGGGAAGGTTACACTGAAGACGCCTCCGGTATAGTAAATAAACATAAAAAAACACATCTCTCTCTCTCCTCTCTCTGAATTGAAGAAATTAGGGTTCCTGTGTGGACATTTTTCACGGAAGGGGAAATATTATCCCAGCGTCCTGCTACATAACACAGTTTGATACCTTTTCAGTACTAAGTGTGTTACATGGCATGAGTACTTGTATGTTGGATAGAGTACGCCATTCAGCTTGTCATATTGTCATATTGCAGCTCTGTGGTACGAGGCTCAATTTACGGGCAGGACTGTGCTGTATTCTACAATATTTGATACACTGACTATAAATCAGCGATGAGCAAAACGGTTCAACCGTGAACAGTACATGGGTATATATGTGTGCGTACGTGCGTGTGTGCGTGCGTGTGTGTGTGTGTGAGAGAGAGAGACAGAGAGAGAGAGAGAGCTGGGAAATAAAACACACCTCTGTGTCATAAATTCACAGTAATTCATGTCAAGTTTCTCACCTACCGTTGTCAGGAAAGGAGTGAATTGTAAATTAAGATCAGTCAATCCACAGATAAAATACAGATGCATTGGACACTACCTTCAGCAAAAAAATTATAAGTAGAATTTTAAAAAATTCCGAATCGTAGCAAATTACCAACTTCATCGGTCTCTTTTATTGTTGTTGTGGTTTTTTTTTTTTTTCTTGTTTTTTTTTTCTTTCTTTCTGTTTTTCATCCTTCACATGAAATTAACATTTAGTGCTACTTAAGAACGTTGGAGACGACTAGCAATAACAAAATGGTGTCCATATTGGATGTCAGAGGGCACTATTTTCATTTAGGATCAATTAGATATCATAAGAAGTCTTCTAGTAAAAATCCAATGTTGATACGACTATACTTTCAGGGGAAGTGGCGATAACAAGATTTTCAAAATGGCCACCATGGCGTCTATGTTGGAGGTCTGATCGGCACCATTTTCATTTAAGGCCAACGTCATATCATAAGAAGTCTTTTAGTGAAAAACACATGAAGCTAAGAAAATTCGTTCATTAGAAGAAGCAATATTAAGACTTTAAAGATAGCCGACATGACGGATATATTGGAGCTCCTACTGGCATTATTTTCATGAAGGACCAACTATAAATCATTAGATTTCATGTCAATACAGTCATGAGAAATAGCGCTAACAAGATTTTCAAGACGATCGCAATGGCAGGCATATTGGATTTCTGATGGTTACCATTATCATGCGGGACAATGTAGATATCATGGGAAGTTCTTCAGTGAAAACCCCATGCTGATTCATCTATCAGTTGAGGTGATGTAGAAATAAAAATTGTCAAGATGGCCACCATCGCGGCCACGTTGGAGGTTTCATCGGCATCATTTTCGTTTAGGAACTACATAACATAAGAAATCTTTTAGTGTAAACACCCATACCGATACAAGCATTCGTTCAGAAAAAAACAGAGATACAAGATTTTCAAAATAGCTGACATGTCAGATCAGCTCCATTTTCATTTAGCACCAACTAGACATCATATAAAGTCTTTTAGTGAAAATATGTTGATATTGCCATCCGTGTAGAAAGGAGCAGCCATACCAAGATTTTTATTGAGTCCTTTTGACAAGGTACCATCACCAATTTTACTTGGTAATAATATCTAAAGAGTACATTTATTTATATATTTATATAAATGTTTATATCAATATTATTAAAAACACCTGACCAACTCGCATAATTTTTTGTCTTCTTGTTTCTTCCTTGCTTGTTGCTTTTGAAAAAAAAAAGGAAATAATTTATTTTTACATTTATTTTTAGAAATTTTAACCAGTGCCAATAGTGTGAAACTACAATGATTGAAAAGTCATGTTTTCCTTGAGCTAATGTTAATTAAAAAAAAGAATTACGCGGAATAGGACACAAGATAAATGTAAGTAAAATTTGGGGATTTTACGCTCCATCCACAAAAAAAAATAAAAATCTTTCACTTCAACAGTTTATCTGGAGAATTGTCTATCGAACACTGCATCTGTTGATAAATATCAATTAATTTTGCAAGGGTAAAGATTACATGGAAGACACCTGCTGTGACTTTACAGGTTGAGCAATAACTATGTATATATATTGGCAAAGTTTTGGTACCATTTCGTCTTTTGTCTATGCTTTAATGTGAGACACTGTGCATTCACAATATACGTACTTCAGTCAATGTCAAACAAAAGATCGCCAAACCAAAATATCTATTGTAAAGAATGCAAACACATTACTTAAACCGATATCGATTATATCAGCTAGCTCTCTTTCTCTCTCTCTCTCTCTCTCTCTCTCTCTCTCTCTCTCTCTCTCTCTCTCATTATCAGCAGCAGCAATGTACAAGCGGAAAACACATATAAATCATATTAATCTAGAAATTGAATGGGATCAATACTTTTTCGAAACCCAAAGTATCTTGATACTTTTTTGCCATTAAAGGCTTTTACATGATGGTCATTTTCTCACGTAACGCACGTAGATTATTATTGCTCATTCTAGATTTATAACAAACTAAACGAGGGCTATCACAAGCACAAATATCAGACAAAAAGGAGTAAACACATTTTTCCGAGAGAATTAAAGCAAGGTTCAAAGAATGATGGTGTCAATATATTTTCCTTTTCAAACAGGGTATTAGCTGATAGCTAAACAGTAAAACCTCGCGTAGTTCTCGCATAACAAAACATAACTCTTGTGAAACATATTCTGTTTGTGGAAAAGAACTCTCTATACAAAAATGATCTGTTACATATAATAAGACTTGACTGAAGCATATTGCATATTTACAGTATTTTTGATAAATAAATAAATACACAAAACAATAAATAAGAATATATAAATCAATCAAAAAGCTGTGCATGTTGCTGTGTCTCAAAGGTAAACATTTGTAATGACACATATTGATTAATTTGCATATTACATCTTTTTTAAATGTTCTATCACATTGAAATCAAAGCAAAAGTTTTGAAACAATAACTATTACTTATACATTGAGTATATCTTTTATATACGTTGTGTCAACCACTGCACACAGAATTGCAACAAAAATTCATAGGGGAAAATAGCTGAATTTATGTCATAAATCAATAAAGCATTTATAAACAATTCATTCCCTATTAAATTTCTCTGAAGTAATGTCACTGATTAGAATATACACCTTGCAATTAATGACTCACCCGAAGGCCACTCAGAACTCTTCGAACATTTAAATTGTAATCACCGATTTACATTCGCACTACTGTTCTTTCCTATTTATCTCATCATTTCCAATTAATGTTTCTATTGCAAAGTATAATTTTCCGCAATTCAAAAATATATTTCTGACTAAGAATTCCAGAAACTGTTTTGTTGAGGTGTAAATATTAGTATTTAGGTCAACTGATTCCGCTATGTTATTTCTATGGATCAAGCTTTAGACAAACCATAAGACGTTGGTACAGGTATATGGAGCGCAGCGCACTAATCTCAATGTTCTGACAACGTTTGCCATACCAGATTGTCAGACCACTCCGGCTTTTTTGCATTTTTAATATCAGTACTTCTAAGTCTTTCTTACAAAGTGAATAACTAGGTTTGCATACTGTGAAGTCTTCTGGGGTGACATATCAAACTCTTTTAAAAACAATCCGAGCTTATGATATAGTAGTCTGAGTGCCAATAGTAGCGTACTAACGGGGGGTGGGGGTGGCGGGAAGGACGGATGGGGCGGTTGCCGCGCCCGCCAGAGGTCTTGGGGTGCCAAAACAACTGATAAAAATTCGGGCCTCGTATTCTGGCGGTTTAGGCCATCATCGTCGCCCAGGGCGCCATTTACCCTTAGTACGCCACTGAGTGCCATTGCCATCTAGTCATCGCACCATTACCGTGTCAGACTCTCTTGGACGTTGATAAGGGTATCACAGCGTCTCTGGTCTTAGCCATTGATTTAAGCATTTCATAGCACGTTGTACTTAAAATTTACATTTATAGCAAGCTATCCAATCTCCGACCACTAGCACTCAAAGAATGTCTGTCAGCATCTTACTAAATGAACATGTATACTGGACCATGGAATTCAAAGTGGCTCTTTGACTGATACTAAGTGCTGACATATAAAGACGTACATTTCAGAACCTTACTGAATACAAGACTTCAAAGTGTACACTAGTCACTTTCGGTTCCCTTTTGTCTTCTGATATTGGCACTACTCAGTCTGGCTAACTACCAATCACACCCATGTAAGACAATCCTACCATTTTAGATTTTAGCAATTCCCTAGATCTCGATTCAGCTCAATGCCGTTTCGGAAATTGCGAAGATCATAAAAAATGCAGAAACTTATGATGAACAGATAAAATAGAACTCGGAAAGTTGTCATACAACTAGAATACATATTATATGGTAACATTATTGATGGCCTGATTAAAAAGGAATTTTAATAGGTATCTTTTTATGGTCATGAATTAGCAGATTTGGCAACAATCAAGAAGTGCTTTATCTCTTTTGATATTCAATGCATGTACATCAGTAAATTACTATGACAGGACAAAGACCAATTTGTAAATGATGTACAATTGAAGTTTTTATTATGTGCTTTGATGAGGACAGTTTTAAACAAATTCTCTCTCTCTCTCTCTCTCTCTCTCTCTCTCTCTCTCTCTCTCTCTCTCTCTCTCTCTCTATATATATATATATATATATATATATATATATATATATATATATATATATATATATATATTTATATATTTATGTTTACAAAGGACTAGGTTCGACAAGGGCCGATTTTGGCCCCTAGTCAGATTCAGATTAAACTCATACATATAAAAGAGGTCCCTCTCTTTTTCTTAAATATGTATTTGATTCTTATCCAGGAGCGTTTTTAATAAAGAAAAGCGACTGTTAAAAAGTCAGTTGTTTTCCCGTCTATTATGGATTATATACATTATGGCTATTAAGCCCCTTTCAAGATGACTGATGAAAATCATAAATCTAAAATTATGCATTTGCACACAATAGGAGTAATAGTCAACGATATTATGAATAAAAAAATTTGCAACATTGTTTAAATGATGTTTATATTTACGTTAAGTACGGCTGATCACCTCTGAAACCTATTTTCGTTTTCATTTAAAACGTTAACTTATGTTTATATTTAGGACTGCCTTGTGTGCCAAATCCTGCCAGAATCGCCATAAAATGACAATTGATGTATTTCTTAATCAAAAAATGTGCAGACAATTTGTGCATTATTAATAGCCGGATGTGTTGCTACAGCGTATAATTAAGAATTAAACCCAAATGTTCAGAACATCGGCGACCAAAGCGGTTATGTATGTATCGGCGGGGGAAGTTTACATTAGACCTTTTTTTGTTACCATCTCAATATAATTATCAAATGGTACTAGATTTTGCTTTTGCATTGCCATATTTAATGCATTTATTTACACGATTTTCTTGACTTAATATTAATTTTATTAAATTTTATATTTAATGTCTATGAAATTAAAGTTGATCCTTTATCAATAAGAAGATATACACCATAGTTATTTGTCTATTTAAAAAACGTCCGAGGCCTTACCCTCTCCTCCCACCCCCGCCCCCCTCGAAATTTGAATAGTTGATCGTGTGTGTGTGTGTGTGTGTGTGTGTGTGTGTGTGTGTGTGTGTATGTGTGCAGTTTTTGTTTTTTAACTGACTAACCTGTCCATTGCACTGTTAGCTTGCCTATTTGTCCGAATAACAGTTATTTGCTTTTGTTTAAATTATCAAACGTAAAATATAGTTTCTTATATTTAGTGCAAGTCCCCCCACCTCCTACACACACACACACACACACACACACACACACACACACACACACACACACACACACACAACATGGTAGAGAAATATTCCAGGTCACCGACGAGAAGCAGACAGAAAATAAATATTGCTAAAAGTGGCCGACAGGAAAAAAATTTAGGTTTGGCAGGTTCAAATCTACCCGAATATATAACAGTTTGTTACATCTGATACGATTCAAGCATGTACCAAACACAATATCTTAGATCGGTATGCCAACCGGGAAAATTGTCCCTGCCATTATGCTCACTGAAATACCAAGAAGTTTTCCTCTCGGCATACCGATCTTAGATATTTTGCCTAGTATATTTTCAAATCGTATCAGATGTTCAAAAAAGAAATTTGATATATTCCGGTAGATTAGAACCTGCTAAACCTAAATTCCATTCCTGTCAGCCACTTTTTGGCATATTTTAGTTGTTGTTGTTATTGTTGTTGTTTTTTATCCTTTCTCGTTTTATATCAAGTGGTTCTCTAGAATGAAGGGAAGAAAAACAGAACTAAAACAGTTGACATATGAATACAAATGTATTTGCTCCAGTGAGCACTTCCCCTAATTCCTCCACTATTTTATCGCCGAAATTACTGTACTTAACCCATTAGGAGTCAACATATTATCATTTGTAAAAGAATACAGGGCATTTGTCCCTAAAGTTCCTTTGTAATCATTCGTCAGTATAATCATCAAATGGTGCTAGATTTTGGTTTTGGTGAAACTTTTGCCGTATTTGATACATTTATTTCTGCGATTTACTTAACTTTGTATACATTTTTATTTAATTTTATATTTAATGTCTATGAAACTCAAGTTGATCTATTATGAATATCAAGATACCCAACATAGTGATTTATCTATTTTTTTTTAAATGCCTGGCATTCCCCTTTTCCAACCCTCTGCCCCCCCCCCCCCCGCGAAAATTGAATGGTTGGTCCCTGATGTTGCAATGTATTTAATGTGCGATGTGATGTCGTATATATATTCTCAAACCGTATCAAATGTTCAAAAAAAACCCTGTCATATATTCCGGTAGATTAGACCCTGCTAAGCGTAAGTTTTCTTCCTCTCAACCACTTTTTGGCATATAATTGTTTTCTTTATTCTTTTGAATCTTCTTGAAGGTGACTAGGAATACATTGAACTTGTAAAAGGACACTTAATTTTGCCTTTGCCTCAATATATATACATATACATATCAAGCTGTAAATAATTATCAATTTTATTATATAAAATTAAATTGATTTTCAATTTCCTTCTCATAATCTGTCTAAACTGATTATGGAAGGACTAAGGCATCTAAATCAGCCTAAAATTTACGTATTTTTTGTTAAAACACCATATCATGCATAAGCAACAATTTACATTCCGTCCAGATTTTTAACTCTTTAGAAAACCCCAAAATTGATAAAATAAAAGAATTGCTCAGGTACAAGAATAATCTTGAATCTGTAGCAAAATTTTTACACAAAAATCGAATAGGGGATACTATACGTAAAGATTTTTAGGATCGAGTTTCCCACAACAAAAATCACCTGATTACTGATTTGGTAACTTGAAAGTTAACTTTTTGAAGAAAATTTTGTTCCGTACAGTTATGCACAAACCACTTTAGGTAGACCAATTAAACTTAGTGGGTATGGTGATATGCATTTCTATAAGGTAGAGGCAATAATAACACATTTTGAATCTTTTGATTGTTTTAGAACTTCTTGAAGATTTGTGTGGGTTGAGGGTATACATAGTGTGCAAAGTTAATTTTGTAATGTTTAATTGTAGATTTTGGCATATTTGACAGTACAAGGGCATATGTGTTTCACAAACACAAAGTAGCTTTTATTCTTCACTGTTTTCAATAGGTTTTTGTATGTTTTTAGGAGGTTTTAGGAATATTACATAATTACGTCAAAAAACAACGTTGAAGCAACATTCCAGCAAGTTCCCAAAATCATGTTGCCGCAAGGTAAAAAAAAAGCCATAAGTACGAGACAACATTGTTGCAAGGCTGTGTTGTTAACTGGAAAAAGAAAGCAAAATAACAATTTTTAAAAACATTATAACAATGTAAGGTTAAAGAAAGGCTCGAACAGTTGCTGTTACTTTTAGTTGTGACTAAATGGCGTACAGTCATACCTTTACACCATTGCGACTGCATATATACGAGTATGACAATTTACTGTATATCGATAACATGTGGCCTGGTCATGTTCCTTAGGGTAGCAATAAATATATTAAAAACAACTGCAATTGTCAGTGTGTGTCTGTGTGTTGGGGTGGGGGGGGGGGAGGTATACAGAAAAAAGATTTGATACATATAGTTGCAAAAATGCAGACTCAAACTGCACAATAATCAGTTGTATTAGTGTTTGTTATACTGTGCTAGTAGCCTACTAAGTAAGCGTATAGATCTAGTCTCCAGACGATAATTTGAAGTTATGTATTAAAATAATTAACAAAATTGAAATAAATGAACAATGATGCTAGCGAATATTGCATTTTACTGGGTTCAGTGCTTATTTCATAATATATTAAATCATAGACGGGTATAATATAGATGATAAATGCAAATTACCATCATTCCTTTTTTTTCAGACCAATTTAGTTTAAAATGGCATAATTGGCAACTTCTTGTTTTCGTTGTTTCTGTGGATCTCATTCCTTTATGCGCCTCTTCTATGTGTAGCTACTCTCAACCAAATATTACTATTGATTATGATTAACTCTAAAGAAACATAAAATGCCATTTTGGTGATACTGTGAAGTAGGTCTATACGACAACGGACATATAACGGGTGATCTAAAAAAAAACGCAGATTGTCTTCATATTTCTGTTCGTTAGGGATCAGCGCAAACAAGAACATATATAAAATTTGTATATGTGTTATACGGTTGCAAAAAGTGGCTTCTGTCAAAATATCAAACGTGTTCTCGACTGCCCTGCTAGTTTTTGAGGACTTCGAAGATGCGGAAATCAGGTAAAATTTGAGTTTTGGATGGAACAGACGCCTGTTTGGAACAAAATTAAGTCTTAATTTCACACTATTTCATTATATCATGAGTACTTATGTTGCAGTAGACAAATAGTGGATATGACATAACTACAACAAATGCTCTTACAGACCCTGTAATTTGGGGGCCAAAATGGGCTATTATCGAGCCTTGTCCTTTATATAAGTTTGGGTGCGAGTGCAAAGGTGGGACTTCAAGGCTTTAGCTATGGGACTTCAAAGCTTCCTACTACGGATGTCCAGGACTTTTAAAAATGACCAATGAATGGGGTTCCCGCTTTTTATATGTATTTTATAAAAGACTTAAAAAAATTATATGATTATGTATTATTCCAAGCATACAAGATTTCCTAAAAATCAAACATTTGCTGGAATACCAGGACTTTTAAAGCCTCGGGCTTAACCTTTGGGCCTAAATTTAGATCTCTCATGCATTGACAAATGTTTAAACTTGGCAAACTTTGTATGAGACTTATATTCTTTCTTTCTTTCTGCATAATGAAACAAATTCTTCGGGTTATCGACTTACGGATGACGGATTGAAAGAAAGAAACCTATAGATTTGGGGGTCTAAAGGTCAGTTGTCAAGGTCATGGTAAGTCTAATAAAAAAATAACGGTTTATGTGCAGTAGGTTTAGTCGAAAACTACATACCTAATAAAATATTCAAGATCATCGAGACCCATTAGTCAGTAATCTCCAGAGTAAACCGTGCCTACTAGTGCCTACATAGAGGACTATTAGGCACGGGGCTGACGTATAATGTACCGTTCACGGTACTTTTGTTGATATGTCTTTTTGCGGTTTTGACTGATACAGTATCACCCCTTTCTGCAAATTTATTTTTATGCCAAACTGTATTTACTTTTCGTATTTGCTGTTGAAAAGGAACTATTTTGTGAGGAAGTTTAACTTGCAAATGTTGACCCATCGTTTAAGTTGCATATTTAAGAATAATAATAATATTAAATTTAAATGATTGTCATGTTCTTGGTTGTTTCATTTAACCATGCATGGTAGTTTTACTCCAAAATTCTACCCATGCTGCCCTGATTATCCAGAAAGATCCTTTTTAGTTTGAATGAAACCTCTTCTTACTGTACTTCTATAGAAATGTTTAGAAAGTATTTTAAAAAGTAACAGTAATCATTGTGAGATTGTTCATATTTTTCATGAATCAGACACAGTCTTTTAGATATATTAGTTGGGGCTCCCCGAAAAAGGTACTTTAAATATGTATTACTATTGTACAGTGTAGGTCTGTACAATGATAATAGTTTGCAATGCAGTCTATGCTATCATTTATGATGTATTTTCACAGTTTATTAGTAATAATTATTATTATTATATTACCTTTGCGATGGAATTTTTTAGATGAAGTTTTGCACAAATACATTTCAGTGGAAGAGCAATAACATTGTATCGTACCATGTCCATAATTTTGTCAAAATTTGATTTTCATGGAGGAAGTGTAACTTACTTTAAGCCTTGGGAATTTTTGGGAATTTTGTTGGAGAGTAAAATTATGAATGTATTCATTGGAAACAAAAAAGAACCTGGTTTCGTAAATTGTTTCAAATAAAGACATTACTTCATTTTAGTCATGTTATGTTTTTCTTCCAATACATTAGTGTTCATATGCTTCATTTCATCTTTTCATGCAATGAGCTTTTTTGCTTTTGTCTTTTATGACGTTATGGACACAGTGTTTACTTCAGACCATGGAATATTGTTTTGAAAATAGACAAGCACAATGTGCCATTTCACATATCTGGTAATCAACCATTTAGATTCGCCTTCTTTGGTCTTTTAAGTTTAGGTTGTGTGTGGGTAAGGGTTGAGATTTCTGAATATATGGCTACCCTTTATTCTTATAAAGCTGCTCATAGGAGCAATACAAGTTTACCTGTATCTTACCTACTGGATCAATACCTGTATCTTACCTACTGGATCAATACCTGTATCTTACCTACTGGATCAATACCAATAAATATAAGGTATAACTTATTTATTTAGGCGTTTATTTATTAACACTTCATAAGTATCCACTGTTGATGATAGACAAAGAGACATGACTTTATGACACTACCAAAAAAGTTTCTAAATATTTCTAAATAAATAAACATTTCTCTTTGCTTGAAACTTTGTATTAGAAGTCACGACTGATTGCAACGAATATAGGGCCAAATTTATTCAGATGTAATTACTAGGGTATTACATATAATTAGAAGGCATTTCAAGCTGCAAGTTTGAGAAATGTACACACCGGTTGGCCTATTCTATCCATGTCTTACAGCTTCTTATCAGATGGAAATTGATTTCGAATCTTGGAGAAGATCAACCCTCAAAGAGGAATATTGCATGAAAGTCATTTATAAACATTAAATACACATTGTTAAATGTTTCTGTGCACATTTAGCCCAGTGCATTTATGGTGAATGCAATTAATATTATGTGAAGGGAAAAACTTAATATCATATGTGCTCCTTGTTTCCATTATAAAATTGTAATCTAAAGTCATATAACATTTTAGAACACTAACAATGTAAACTGGCACTTTAACCTTTTGACTGAATGCTTGCTAGGGCCTTCTTCGTTTATAAAATAGGTATTGTTGTTCATTGGGCTGGACAGGCAGTGGGCAAGATAAAAAAACTTGCAAGGGAAGGTTTAAGACACTCCCGCCTCCACGAGTCTTCCTACCTATGGGAGAAATAGGGTGGTGGTAACATGACATCACTGGGCGGAAGTCTTCCAAGCTGAAGTCAACGGCCAGGGCGGAAGGGTCCCAAAGATGAACTTAACGGCCACATGTTCGAGACCAGGGCGAGCCATATAGTAACATGGATATCGGCTGTGGTCTACAGCCTGGAAAGGGATTGGCGCCGCCAGGTTGAAACGGCCCATGATACGCCAATGATGACGAAATGACAATAAATAGATTTCACATACCGGATCGGTCGCAGCCCGGGTTACCAATGACCGCGCCATCCGCTGCTCACCAGGACGGAGGTGACAAGTATGCTACTGGTGCAACTTCCATCAAAGTACGGGCAAGAGATCACATCACCATTGGAACATGGAATGTCAGGACATTAAGACCAGCAGGGAAACTCGAGGAGCTAACCCATGAGATGGGAAGATACCAATGGCACATCCATGGACTCTGCGAGATGCGCTAGAAATAGTTCGGAGAGAGATCAACAGATGACGGACACAGGATCAACTTCAGTGGGCATGAGAACAAACATGAACATGGAGTCGGGTTTATGGTACACAAGGACATTGTGAGTGCAGTCATGGGTTGTCGACCAGTGTCTAACAGGATGATTACAATTCGCGTGAGGGCATCTCCCTTTAACATCACTATCATACAGGTCTATGCCCCAACATCTGACCATGATGACGAGGAACTGGATGAGTTCTACGACCAGCTTCAAACTCTCATAGACCAGACACCCAAGAAGGATATTCTGGTTATTCAAGGAGACTGGAATGCTAAGGTAGGAGAAGACGCATAAGCAGACTGGCGAGAAGTCTGTGGTCCATACTGTATAAGCAGACCAATGTGAGAGGACTCAATGAGAGAGGAACACCCTTGGCCTCCACAAACTATCCAGAAGATTGACTTGGCACAGCCCAGACGGAAGACATCACAACCAGATTGATTACATCTTGGTGAGAAAGCGCTTCAGGTCTAGCTTAAACATTGCCAGAACACGTAGCTTCCCAGGAGCTGAAATAGGAAGCGACCATGACTTGCTGATGATGACTATCAAACTTCGTCTGAGGAAGACCAATAAGCCAAGACAAGTTAGGATCAGGGTCGACCTTGAAAAACTTAAAGATCCAGGCACGCACAAGAATTTGAAGCATCAATAGGCGGCAAATTTGCACCACTCACAATTCTGGGACATGAAGAAATAAACCTAGACTCCTTGATCATCACCTTCAACAAGGCAGTAATAGACACAGCCGGAGAGATCCTTGGCAAGCATCGTAGAATAAAGAAGCCTTGGGTCACATCAGATATCCTCGACCTCTGCGATGTGAGGAGAAAACTGAAGAGCAAGCGAGGAGACCATGAAATAGCAAAAAGAATACAATGAGATTAACAATAGGAGTAAGAAGAGCATAAAGAAAGCAAAAGAAAGCTGGTTAGAGGACCAATGCAAGGAAGTCGAGAAAAGCCTGAACCAGAATGAAAGTAAAAGGGCATACCAGTTGGTGAAAGACCTGACAACAGAGAAACAGGGGAGATCGAATACGATTCAGGACAAGGCTAGTAAGAGTCTGACAGAAAACCAAGACATTCTTAACAGATGGACGGAATAATGTTCTTAGCTTTACAAAAAGGAGACTTCTGGAGACCAAGCTGTACTAAACGTACCACTGACCACAACAGAGGTTGACCACCCTATCCTCAGGGACGAAGTAGAGGCTGCTGTAAAGGCACTAAAGAAGGGGAAGTCAGCTGGGGTATATCAGCAGAACTTGTTAAAGCAGGAGGAACTTCCATGATAGATGTCCTCACAACAATCTGCAACCAAATCTGGCAAACGGGAGAATGGCCCACCCCATGGACCCAGTCTCTAATCGTGACTCTTCCTAAAAAAGGGAATTTACAACTGTGCCAGAACTACCGAACAATCAGTCTCATCAGTCACCCAAGCAAGGTTATGCTCAAGATCATCCTGAATAGACTGAAACCCCAAGCAGAGCACATCATTGCGGAAGAACAGGCAGGTTTCAGAGCAGGACGTAGCACTACAGAACAGATCTTCAATCTTAGAATCCTCTGTGAAAAATATCTCCAGCATCAACAGAACCTTTATCATGTCTTCACTGACTTCAAGAAGGCGTTCGACAAGGTATGGCATGCAGCCTTGTAGGCCACCATGCGGATAAACGCAAAACTAATCCGCACTATAGAAACCCTGTATGACAAGGCGACTAGTACAGTTCTCATCAATGGCAACATAGGAGACTGGTTCAGAACCACAGTCGGAGTCAGACAGGGGTGCCTTCTCTCACCCACTCTCTTCAACATATACCTGGAAAGGATCATGTCCGAAGCCTTGGAAGACCGTGAGGGCAGTGTCAGTGTTGGAGGCAGAACAAGCACCAACCTGCGTTTCGCTGATGATATCGATGGCTTAGCAGGAGATGAAGAAGAAATGGAAACCTTAGTGAACCGTCTCAATCAAGCATCTCTAATATATTGGATGGAGATCAACGCTGAAAAGACAAACCTAATGACAAATAACCCGAGTGGCATCAAAAAGGAAATAAGAGTGAATGGACAGAAGCGGGGCACAGTAACAAGCTTCAAGTACCTAGGTGCTATCGCTTCTGATGAAGGTTCTAAACCTGAGGTTCTTTCCAGGATTGCGCAGACAACAGCTGCTCTGGCTAGGCTGACGCATATCTGGAAAGACAGCAACATCATGCTTGGGTCCAAGATCAAGCTTATGCGCTCCCTCGTCATGTCCATATTCCTATATGCATGTGAGACATGGACCCTAACAGCAGAATTAGAGAGAAGAATCCATGCCGTAGAGATGAGATGTTATCGAAGGATCCTGAAAATCGCATACTCAGACCACGTCTCCAATGCGGAGGTTCGCACTAAAATCCAAGGTGCAATTGGACCTTATGAGGATCTGCTCACCACTGTAAAGAAACGCAAACTAAGATGGTATGGTCACGTCTCACGCTCAACTGGCCTGTCAAAGACAATCCTAAAGGGCACAGTGAGAGGAAAGAGAAAACGAGGCAGACAGAAGAAGAGATGGGAAGACAATATCAAAGAGTGGACAGGCATGGACTTTGCAAAGTCCCAAAGAGCAGTGGAAAACAGGGCGAAATAGAGAGAGATTGTCGCAAAGTCATCAGTGGCGCCCCTACGACCAGCAAGGTTACGGGAGAAATGAAAAAATGAAAAAATGATTGTTGTGCGAGAGTCTTGCATAAGTGGTATGGAAATGTCATCTCAGATGTCATACCCTTACCTGCGATGTTTTCCAGACATTAGACTCTGCGTCTGGTAAAATATTCTGTTTAATTTAAGTAAGAATTTTTTTTAGATTGTTTTATGTGCCCAACCAAAAGGTGGTAGACCATATACTGTTATCCTTGTTCGTCATTCCGCCTGTCCATCACACCTTAATTTGGTTTTGCGTTTTGGTCAACTTCAGGAACTGTGGTGGGGCATCAGTGTTCTAGGAACGCGTTTCTATTATAAGAATGTTTCCATATAAATTAATCCTAAATTCTTTCAATCCTATTTAAGTTCACGTTTATCAGATATGAATTACAGATTGTATCGTGTAAGCACAAAATAATAAATTAAATGATCTCTATTTGATTTTCATATGTCCTCCTTAAGCAGTACTCAAGCTACAACTTATCACTACGATTTACCTTTGATTTATGTACTACCTGTACATCATCATTTACAATAAAATCTCCAAATATATAACAAGAAAAATTGTAGATAAAAATATTATTCAGTGACAAAGTACACTCACAGAACTTGACTGTGAGATTAGCCCAATATCTGGGATTGTTTTGTCTCACTCTGTGAGATATCACAGGTAAACATACCAAGCATGCATAGTGCATGTACTTCACTTTGTCAGGTGGAATAGGCCCTGAAAAATGTTCTAATGAATGGCCAAACCATTGGTTCCTGTGTTTTAAATTTTAGTGTACATGCAAACTAAATTGTTGGTGTTCAAAAAACAGACAAAGCATAAATGTTTGCCAGATATCTTAAAAGTTGCAATTGATTGAACCAAAGAATATTGTTATGTATGATGTTTATATAATATTATAAATATTTTAGGAAATTATAAATGTTTCTTCACTTTAATATTTGCTTAAATCTTAATGTTATCAGGAAAAACATGTTTAACTAGTGTCCTTGAATTAGGTTGTTTTGATCAATATGTTTTCTCAATTTGAAGGTCAAGGTTGATTGTTGTTAACAAGTAAAAATTCCATTAAGATGACTCATGTTCTAGAACATTCTGTCATGTGACCAATCTTTATATATGCCATGTTTGGTGGACATTTATTCAGTTTTGACATTACCATCAGTCTTGTAAAGAGCTATTACAGTTGTGAAAATTAATTCCAAATTCTAAGAGAGGAATTATTTAAAATATTCATTGGATTATAACAGTGCTCATAAACTTTTGGATTTTGGATTTTTAATTAATGATTTTGGAATTTAACTGAACTTATTCAGATATTTTGGAATACTTCATTTTGACATCAGCACATCAAGATTTCTAGTACATCAGGACTTTGGAGACCATCAGCACATCATAACATTCAAGGACACAGCCGTGAATTTGGAACATTCTATATTTAGGATTTGTGATTAGAACAATCATTCTTATTGGATTATTAGGATTTCAAAACACATTACTGTAAGTGACTTTTTTGATTTTTCATTTTAATTATCTAGTAATAAATTGCTTGTTGATTTTTTACTTGATTTGTTGGTTTCACTTTCTTTCTGTTACATTTTTCTTAGACCATAGAGTCGTAACAATATTATTAAATATGGAATGTAATTTTATAAGTATTTAACAAACATTATATTTGCAAGAAAAACAATATTAACGTTTGAGTGCACACCTTAAGTTGAGGAGTTCCATGACTCGGGGACAGATAACTTTGATACAGCTAAGCTGGATAATGTGTAATAGGTCATTGTTTATGCAATCCAGAATTGCACACTTTACATGCTTGCTGTACTGCATTTTAGAGCATTTATATATATACTATGTGAAAAATGTATGCTTTCCTTCAAGCTGTTAGTTTCTTATTTTAATATTACAGACAAGTGCTTGTTAATCTGGTATCAGAATGTTTTACACACTTTAGATAAGGATATTTGATAAAGGAATTGACTTTAACATAAAAACTTTTCTTTTCAGGACAAGAATAAGTTATGAGTAATAGAAATTTTACTCTTCATGACAAGTGAATATTATGAATTTTCTTTGAAGATACTGATTACTATGTTCACCTCTGTACAGCATTCTCTCATTAATTATAACACGGTTCCTTTAATAAGAAAGGTATTGTCACTGATGCCATTTCATTATGTAGTAGTAATATTATATGAAAAATGTATTTAATTATGATGCATACTATGTGTCTCCCTCTGTGCGTCATAATGAAGGAGTACTTTATAACGAACACCTAAATGCAAATACTGAAAACCCAGCTGCTTTCATTGAAAATAATTAGGAGAATGAACAGTACAGATAGTATGGGATGGCAGATCTTAATCTACATTGTTTGCATTGGGGTTTGAATTACACATGAGCAACTATGTTACAAAGTTTAATATTTTTTCTTCTTACATTGTAGTACATAACATTTGTCATAGATCTAGAGGTAGATACATTTTCTGGCAAAGAAGAAATAGAGTTTATAGTACATTCGTGATATCACAACATATACATGCGTAAACTTTACGGGAGTTTGAGTGCCCACTTGTAATCTGTGCAACTGAGTTTTTCTTTTTCTGGTACACTGTGAATATGATTTTTCTTATTTTCTATTCATTTTATACAATTTTAACATCTACTTTTTTTCTTACAGATTGTCATTAACACCGGATATGGTAGTACACACCTCCCGAAAAAAGGAGAATCTTAGCCCCCATGTTCGGATATATATATATATATATATATATATATATATATATATATATATATATATATATATAGATAGATAGATAGATAGATAGATAGATAGATAGATAGAGAGATAGGTATGTGATTCGTTTAAAAATAAAGCTGATAAATGGCAATATTCAGGTTTTATGGCATGATTTCTTTTGTTCTTTTGTTAAATTTATGGAGTGAATCTGGTAACATTTTAACAATCTCATTTACCTCATTTTGCCTGTAATAACAACATATATGGACATAGTATAATAGAAATTTCCTTTCTAAAATGTGAATACTTTCTATAGATGAATTAAAACTTTTAACAGGTTCAAAGGAAAGTTAACGTTTCTCCTATTATTGAGTTTAGTAGATATGGAGTACTTGTATTTAAATTGACTGTATCGTAGCTATGAACAACAGTTTTGTAATGTTTCACAACGGTATTTCTGATCTAAAAAGAATAGAAATTTGTAATGAAAGCAAAATGATTTATTTTTGTGTAACACTTTAAATGAAACTTTACTTACTCTAATGTATTTTTGTTGATCTATTTTTTTTTTTTCTGTGGATGGTATAAATACATATATTTTTGAATTTTTAATGTGTTCTTGTTGTAAGTTCTATTTCATTAATTTTATTTGTTTTGGAATATTTTGCGAAAGTATCATTTCTTAGATTTTATTGATACTCATCTGATTTAAATTTGTACAATATAAAGATTTTGTTGTGTTGAAGTAATAGAGAAATTCCTTCATTTGATCTAGACTATCGACCAGATTGTTTTGCGTTTTCACTTTCAAATTTCTCTCATTCATTGATAGAGTTACTTCACATACAGCCACAGATAAAGCAAACATGCATTAAAGAAATGGAAATAACTTTCAAAGATGAATATTTACGTCTATAACATGTTAAGGGCCCCGCATCGAGATGCAGGAACCCAATAATAATATGTCTGTCCGTTCACACCTTTTGTAACCACCATAGCTCCGCAACCCTTACATATAATTGGATTTCGTTTGACTGGCTTATTGCCCTTTTAAAAATCAATTTTAAATATCCACTACTGTAACTGCAAAGCTTATAACCAGCATAACTCAGGAATCATAAATGATGCAAATTGGTATGTACATTCTCTCCTAAACCAAAATGTACCTCCTATGGGTTCTATCTCACCAACTCTTTTTCGGAAAGGTGTATGGCCATTAACAACTACATTCATCTTTTAATATCGGAAATCACTGTGTAACTGGCATAAGTCAATTCAACGAGGTTTAATCAATAGTTAGCGTCCAGGAACATCTAGCAAATAAAGGTCAATTCACAGGAATGGTTCAATGGTTAACGTTCTGGAGGCTATCATAAATAAAATCATTTCACTGTGATGGATGAATTATTAGCGTTTCCGATTATGTCACCAATAAAGGTCAATTCACTGGGATTTCTCAATGGTTAGCGTCCCGATCTACCTCGTCTATGCAAGTCAGTTCACCAGGCTCAACTGTTGGTGTCCTAAACTATCTCACCAATAAAAGTAAATTTTCCGAGATGGATCAGTTTTTAGCGTACCTTACCAATAAAATTCGATTGACTGGTCTGGCTTAATGGCTAGCGTCACTGACTATATATCCAATACAAACCAATTTACTGGGCTGGCTCATTGACTAGCGTCACTGACTATCTATCCAATAAAATTCAATTGACTGGGATGACTAAATGGCTAGCGTTTCTGACTATATATCCAATAAAAACCAATTTACGGGGCTGGTTCAATGGCTAGCGTCACTGACTATCTCGCCAATACAAGTTACTTCATCTGGATGGCCTAATGGATGGCGTCCTGGACTATCTCACCAATAACAGCAAATTTTCCGAGAAGGCTCAATTTTTAGCGTAAATTACCAATAAAAGTAAATTCACTGGGATGGCTCAGTGGTTAGCTTTCCTGACTATCTCACCAATAAAAGTCAGTTGACTGGGATAACTTAATGGTATGCGTCCTAGATTCACTCACCAATACAAGTAGGTTCTCAGATATGGCTAAATGGTTAGCGTCCGGATCTATCTCATTAATAAATATCAATTCGCCTGAATGGCTCAATGGTTAGTGTCCTAGTCTGTCTCACAGATAAGCGACGACTCGCATGGATCGCTAAATTGTTAGCATCCCGGTCTATGTCGCCAATAAAAGTAAATTCATCGGGTTGGCTCAGTGGTTTGCATCCCAAAATTATCTAGACAATACGAGTCAAATCACAGGGATGGTTGAATTGTTATCGTCCCTGACTCTCTCATCAATAAAAGTGAATATTCACTGTAATGGCTTAATTGTTAGCGTCCAGGTCTATCTCACCAAAGTGAATTCACCGTGATGGTCCAATGGTTTGTGTCCCAGTCTATCTCACCAATATAAGTCGACCTACAGGGATCGCTAAATGGTAAACATCCAGGTCCATCCCACCAATAAACGTCGATTCACAAGATGGCTCAATGCTTAACGTCCCGCTCTATCCTACCAATAAAAGTAAATTCACTGGGATGGTTCAATGGTTAGCGTTTCGGGCTACCCCATCAAAGAGTCAATTCAATGGTTAGCGTCCCTCACTATGTCGCCAATAAAAGTCAGTTTACTGAGATGGCTCCATTGCTATCGTCTGGGACTATCTCACCAATAAAAGTCAGTTTACTGAGATGGCTCCATTGCTATCGTCTGGAACTATCGCACCAATAAAAGTCAGTTTACTGAGATGGCTCCATTGCTATCGTCTGGGACTATCTCACCAATACAAATCAGTTTACTGAGATGGCTCCATTGCTATCGTCTGGAACTATCGCACCAATAAAAGTCAGTTTACTGAGATGGCTCCATTGCTATCGTCTGGGACTATCTCACCAATACAAATCAGTTTACTGAGATGGCTCCATTGCTATCGTCTGGAACTATCGCACCAATAAAAGTCAGTTTACTGAGATGGCTCCATTGCTATCGTCTGGGACTATCTCACCAATACAAATCAGTTTACTGAGATGGGTCCATTGCTATCGTCTGGGACTATCTCACCAATACAAATCAGTTTACTGAGATGGCTCCATTGCTATCGTCTGGAACTATCGCACCAATAAAAGTCAGTTTACTGAGATGGCTCCATTGCTATCGTCTGGGACTATCTCACCAATACAAATCAGTTTACTGAGATGGGTCCATTGCTATCGTCTGGGACTATCTCACCAATAAAAGTCAGTTTACTGAGATGGCTCCATTGCTATCGTCTGGGACTATCTCACCAATAAAAGTCAGTTTACTGAGATGGGTCCATTGCTATCGTCTGGAGCTATCTTACCAATAAAAGTCAGTGTACTGAGATGGCTCCTTTGCTATCGTCTCACCAATAAAAGTCAGTTTACCGATTTTGTGTAATGGTTATCGTTCTGGACTGTCTCAGAAATTAAAGTCAATTCACCGGGATGGCTCAATGGGTTAGCGTCACACTCTATCCTAACAATTAAAGTCAATTCACCGGGATGGCTCAATGGGTTAGCGTCCCAAACTCAAAATTAGCGGGTTGCCGGTTAGAACTTTCCTTAGAGCACCCAGGTAGACTGCCGTTGTGCATCTCATTGCAGTTTGCTTTTCATCGTCTCGGTATCGAAATGTCTTTCATGTCCTGATATGCTACTTAACATCAATTACTCAATTAATCATCCCATGTGACGCAAGCCCTCTAGATAGTTGACTGTCAGAGAAAATAAAATTAAGAAAAACAAATTCACAATCAGAACTGCGTGCAAACAAATTGCACGGTAGTTAAATGTCAAATATTGTAAAGAAATGCCTGCAGTTTATTAACTAGTAGTAAACACTTATTGCTTTCTATCGATGATTTCTAAAGTCACCCGCTAACACCTTTTTTAAGGTTCTTGTCCGTGTTTGGCATATGGGAAGACATAGATCTGGCTCTTGTTTTCCGTGCCAATATCTTCAGAGAGTCATATACAGTGGCGGTATATCAGAGCACCGTTGTCAGGCGAAATGTCATGGTCCTAAGAAGCCTTGTTATTTACTAACAGATGATTTATAATTGCCTGGATGTCATATATACTTGGATTATACTCATAGTGTCTGTGGATACGCATCTTAGGAACTTTGTCTAATTGTCACAAAAAATGACCGCAGAGGTACCCTCCGCTCTTTGATCAGTTTATTTTCCCACCCTGAAACTGATGGCCTGGTTGAACATTTAAGTCTTGAAAGTAAATATGTTTTTGTTTTTGCTTTTGTCTTTTTGTTGTTGTTGGTGGTTTTTTTTTTTTTTTTTTTTTTTTTTGGGGGGGGGGACTGCAATAACTAATGGTGTTACTGAGAATGTAGTAACTAGTTTAACTCCAACCTAAGCATGTTATGTCCGGATTACCGTGCTTATCTGTGTATAATGTGCATACAACAGCTAACACCAGATTACCGTACTTATCTGTGTACAATGTGCATGCAACAGCTAACAGCGTAGACTCAGATTGCCATCTCATAATGTCTTATCAGATTATGATCCATGCTGTTTGCTGGAGAGGGCTCCAGGTGGCCGAGTGATGTAAGGTGCTCGCCTTTACAGATCACTGACATCTCACCTTTGTCCGCATGGGTTCGAGTCGGATACTGAACCCAGGGCTAACGAACTCTGTTTCTCATTATTCATCTCGCCCGGGGTACATTGAAAGGTAGGTTGTAAATGGTTTGGCTCAATTAATAATGAATGAAGCAATACGAGCGACTTGATTGGATTCTATACAAACTGCTCGTAAAATTCTAACATAACAACCCAACCCCAACTCTATGAGACCGCTTGATGGCGATATAACAAGGGAAATAGTGTCCGATCAAACGGTTCTTTCTAATATGCTTTTGACTGGTTAGTACTGCTATCTTTGTTT
This sequence comes from Margaritifera margaritifera, assembly GCA_029931535.1. NCBI lineage: Eukaryota > Metazoa > Mollusca > Bivalvia > Unionida > Margaritiferidae > Margaritifera > Margaritifera margaritifera. The sequence continues at coordinate 1,102,991 of JAQPZY010001611.1, forward strand.
ATCTGGGAGCAACTTTGTTTGCTTATCGATCAGCTCATTTTGAGACGCTTGCGTGAAAATTCGATGAGCTACAGACACGGATATCATTTGCAATGCTGAGCTGAACGAGTTATAGTAATAAAATTGTGCCAGTATGTTTTGAAAGATCTTTGGCCCAATCAATTTTCTATGTCATCGGATGAATATTTAAGCAATTCTAGAATATTCAGCCAATTTAACAAAAGCTGATAAATGCAGACAAGCAGATTTCATTTGCATTGATCAATGAAGAGAGTTTGCAGAAGTGTGCACGTTTTACACGTGCTAGACGAAGATAGTTTGCAGTAGCGTGCACGCTTTACACGTGAGCATACATTATCTGAATACTTGCTACTGCCCAAGATTTGCCTCTACATTCTTCACGGTATCAATCTTTGAATATTTACTTCTTTACGTGATACAACTTCTCCTTAACTGATGTAAATGAACACTTTTAGACCGATTTCATAATAATGATCAGGATTACGATTTTTGCATGTGTACAACGTTTCTATTATTTTCTTATAGTCTTAGAGTGCATACTTGTGACGCTCCGCTTATCAACATGGAGACTCCCTGATTGAAAGTAAAACTGGATCCAAAATAATCATACAAATTCTAAGTATTCCTGATGCTAATCAGTATTTTTTTATTATTATATAGAACATCTGCTGTAAATTGAGAAATATGTCCCTGCATAGGCAAGGCTGCTCCAGAGGTATCACGTATATGGGAGTGGGTCATGATAAGAAATACTAGATAAGGGCTGAAATTGTAAGTAGGATCAATACATGTAATTGTGAATATATATATATAGCGTGACTATAGACTAACTGACTCGAAGCAATTAACACACAAAATAAAAATCAGACGCTACAGTATTTGTTTTATTAGTATGTATAGGGTTTAGCGTCACGTCAGCATAATACTGGGTATACAGTGCCGATTGAAAGTTAAGTTTTAAACATGTAAAAATAAAGAATTGCAAAAACTTTGAGAGTTTTATTTTTTAAGTTACAAGTCAATAACACATATCATAAATGTCAATGGATAGATATTATGAACTTTTTTTACAAACTGGAAATATGTATCTCCCAAACAAATATATCTGCATTGCAAATATATTCCAGTGGAATGTACAATTTAAAATTGGATTCATCGTAACAATTTCCAGATATGAGTGGCCTGTGTTCCTGACACGGATTAATCTCAAACGTTTATTTTCACCCAATAATTGCTCCTCCATGTCTGAAAAAATAGAGATTATATTCTTGAGCGTCACTAAATAGAAGGGATAAAAACAAGCATTGCTGCTTTTTGTATGTATCAAACTGCACTTAATTTATCTAGAATCACAGGAGTTTACTATGAAACTTTGGAGGGTTCTTGAGAAAGCAACTCACTCCCTATTTGTTATAATAGGAGTTTACTATGAAACTTTTGAGGATTCTTGAGAAAGCAACTCACTCCCTATTTGCTATAATAGGAGTTTACTATGAAACTTTGGAGGGTTCTTGAGAAAGCAACTCACTCCCTATTTGCTATAATGGGAAGCAACCTAGGCCTTTTCTGTTCTTGGAAAAGGCAAAGAATGCTCCAGTTGTATTTTTGACCCACCAATTATTTCCCCTGAATCAAAAAAAGTAAATCTGTACAACATTTATTGATTAAAAACAAGTGATAGATCTTTCACTTAACATGTATAAACTCACCTACCTTTAATATTTCCATCAAAATATTTTCCTTGTAAAAAGATATGTTATATATTGCAACTATATTGTAGTTGACTGAAAAAAGTGAGCAATATTCGTCAAATAGTATAACTAGGTACTTGATTTATTTTCTTCACTATACAATTTAAGCATTAAATGAGAATGAATAATATTTACAACGAGGCATTTTCGTCTTCTTCTCATGTAGGTGATATAGTACTAATATTTTTAAAAAGTTCACTATTTCACACTTGTGGGGTGACTTAAGGTGTCCTGTCCTTTAATAAAATATACCAAGAATACAAGTGAACACCCGCATCGTTTTAGCTTTAAAGGATCTTGCAATCAATCACTTTCATTTCAAATATAAATTAAAGACGTACTTGTTTGTGTATATAACGTTAAACTTACTTTGTCACCAAAACGTAAAATGCGATTTCAAACTTATACATGTATGGTCATATGCTAAAGGAGTGCACCTATACCCAGACCTACTGGGTTTTGCCCTGAATATGCCCCTGCCCACATCTAACAGGCCGCTGTTAGATTATTGTCTAAATAATTGAACGAAATGACAAAACAAAGGCATGCCTTTCAGTTGAATACTTCATTTACTACACAGTTTTTCTGAAAACGGTGGTTGTTGAGTCCATACCTGCTCAAAGGAAATTTTACAAGTGAATATTATGCAGGTTACTTTGGCGATATTTAAGCTACATGTACTATTGGAAGTGTGTCCAGGTCTGACCAGTCGGCATATGTAAAATAAAACTGTGCCTGGTTTGATTGCTATAGGCCGAATTTTGCACATGATAAATCTGCATATTGAATCTATGGGCCTCACGAATATGTCAAGCCATAAAAAAGGATTAAATTACATATGTGAAAATAAACTTTATGTATAATTGTTTCTCACATACGTGAAAAGATTTTGATATATGCAAAATAAAAGAATTCCACATATGTGAAATCGAGACATGTTGTACATATGTGAAATTCTTTTAATTAGTGAATGTTACAAGACTATTTTGCATATGTGGATTTGTTTGTTTCACATATGTGAAATCAAGTAAAACTATTTCACATATGCAAAAAAGAATTTCATATATGTTAAATAAAGTCTCTTTGTACTTATGTGAAATATTTTTTTGCATATGTACAATTGTGTTTGACGTATGTGAAATTGTGTGACTGCTCTAGAGATGGCAGGCTAAGAAATTTTGGAGTGCAGATACATTTGTATTTCGTGATTTTTTCTGATGTGGAGCAACTTTTTGATCTATGAAACGCAAGCATATTATACTTTGCTTATATAATGTACCTAAATCACACTTTTTGCGGTTTCGACTTTTTGTTTGTGTCCCATTTTGTTCCTCACGTGCACGCATTCTGGAAGTTTCACGTTGCGTGAAGTAAACAAAAGCAAATAGTAAGATTAAAGTAGTGTCTTGAGTGATATACTCAGCGAATCCATAGACGTAGGGGTTCTATGGTATATTTCAGACCGGAGCATATTGCTTCCATTCAAGGAAAGGTACCCGGCATAACATTTAATATTTTCGAAGTGTTGTACATCACAGTAACTGATCTGGCCTTTCTACAAGCCAAAACGTTGACAAAAGCTATCGTTGAAGCACTGACCCCGCTAATCAAACAATCATTATACAAGTTCCTTGAGAGTTTTTTGCAACACTTAAAGAAGAAAATGCAGTAAAAACATACAAGTAGTTGAATTGAAATCTAGAGTGTCAATGATAGTTGCCAAGGTTTAATCTTTGCAGCGTAAAGTTGAGAATTTGGATCGTTAATCACGAAGAGACTCCATAAGGTTTAATAATATTCCAACAAATATGCAGACAGACAACAAACATATTGATAAGGCTGTCATAGAGGTTTGTCGACAGATCGTATTAAGAAAAGAATCCAGACATCAGCAGATACAGGCAACATCAGAGACAGGTACGACGGGATCAATAAGGCAACAAGTATCGCTTCAAAACGACAGCCCCTCTGAAATCAGCTACAAGGAAGATCATCAATGATCGTGGCTAGCAGATGGAGCGGTGGATGGAACACTACTCTGAGCTGTACTCAAGAGAAAACATTGTCAATGATACAGAAGTCAACGCCATCAATCAAAAGCTTGTCTATTTTGGATGAACTCGACAATGAACCAAACCTTGAGGAGCTCAGCAAGACTATATAGACAGCCTAACAAACGGAAAGTCTCACGGAAAAGATGGTACGCCACCAAAAACCGTTAACTGTTGCAAAACAGTCCTATTCCACCACCGCAACGCTGTTTTTTTTTTTTTGTCTATGCTGGGAAAAGAGCAAGATACGAGAGACGCCAACATCATCACTCTCTGAAAACACAAGGCGACAGGAGCGATTGCAACAACTATCGCGGCATCTCCCTGCTGAGCAGCAATCCTTGTGATCGAGTCTACCCTGAGTCACAGTGCGGCAACGAACAGAGAGGTCCACCATCGACATGATGTTTCTACTGAAACAACTGCAAGAGAAGCGCAGGGGACAGAGAAGGCCATTCTGCATAGCCTTCACTGACCTCAGAAAGTCCTTCGATCGTGTCAGCATAAGCTGCTAGAAACAATTGGATGTTTCCTAAGCTCCTCAGTCTTTCCAAGAAAATATGTATGAAACTTTCCAGTATGATGGCTCAGCGTCAAAGGCTTTTGAGATACGTAGCGGAGTCAAGCAGGATGTGTTCTTGCCCCTACCCGCTAATTTCTCATCCGAGACCTACTCTTTGCTGGCGATGCCGCAGTAACAAGCCACACAAATGCTCATCTCGAAAACCTCACTGACCGATTTTCTCAAGCTTACCATCAGCCTGAACAAAACGGTAATCATGGGTCAAGATGTTGAAAAGACATCTTCCATCAACATCAATAACTATGAACTTAAGGTTGTCAGCAAGTTCACATACCTTGGGTCAACCATCACGAACAACCTCACGTTTGACGCATATCTCAACTTTTGCATTAGATAGGCCATCTCAATGATGTCCAGGCTGAGCAAGAGGGCCTGGAACAACAAGTTGACTGAACGCACCAAAATACCAGTGTATCGAGCCTGTATTATCAGCACGCTCCTTGTCGCCAGAGAGTCATGGACACTATACTCGCATCAAAAAAGAGGCTCAACAGTTTTCACCTGCGCTAGGTACAATGCATCATCGGCATCTCCTTGAAGGACAGAGTTACCAACACAGGTTCTTGAGCAAGCACACATTTCCAGCATGTTGACACTGATCAGACAGCGTTCATATAATGGCTTGGACATGTACACAAAATGGACGATGAACGCGTACCAAAGGACATCCTCTACGGCCTTGGAAAAAGGCCGCTAGGTCGCCACACCTGCGCTTCAAAGATGTGTGCAAGAGAGACATCAAGGCATTGGACATCAATGTGGACAGCTGGGAAACACTTGCTCAGAACTGCATTGCTGAGGCAAGAGCTCGAGCAAGGACTTCAAAGATGCGAGAGACAGCATACACAACTGGAAGGAGAGAAAAGAGCCCGCAGCGCCAACCCCAAAACCACCTTCAAGCGCGGCAAATGCAACATAGACTGTCGCTTCCGAGTGGGTCTCTTTAATCACAACAGACGGTGTTCGTCAATCAACTAAGTGACTTCCTGAGAGTGCAAATCCATGGTCTTCCGAGACTGAAGGATGCCGATGATGAGGTACAGGGAGAGAGCAAAACTGCGTAAAGTATCAAGGTAGGTTGGTTGATTGTGAAGTATATTTTTATGCTGTATATACCAGCGTAATTTATTTATATGTCTCGATAATTTATACTTATCGTGGTATATTTTGTTTTCATTAGGGGACTGTTTTACCTCAAATGATCTATTCAATATGAATAGTTCGTACGTACAAATATACCTATATGACAGAATCCGTCGTACGTAAAAATGTACCTATATGACAGAATCCGTTTCACAAGCTCCTGTGTCTCATATGTATTAAGATCGAATCCTGTTGAATCTCTCTCTCTCTTTCTCTCTCTCTCTCTCTCTCAATGGCGAGGGTGATATACATCGTCTATATATACGTCCGTCAATCCGTGCAACAAATCTTGTGTGTGCAACTATCAGTTTTTAACGGATCGGTTTGATATTTTGTAGATCTATTTATTGTCTTATGTGCATTCATTTCACAATGAAGTCCTCGTCATTTTTGTTTATAAAAGCTATGGACTGTATTTTTTTCAAAACGTGGAGCAGTAATTGTTTTGTGTACTTACCTGTGTGTAACAGCTCGGAATCTGAACTACCTGTACTTCCGACTCAGATTTCAAATTCCTGAGATTATTAGTGAGTATTTGCTTCATTACAGCAGTTCGGTGTTTGGAAAATATTTTTCAAACCGGATGATTGGCCCATCGATAGTTACCAGTCATTCTCAAGAGACTGTTGATGCATATAGAAAGTGGAAGGGTGATAACCGTCAAACTGGTATTGATCGCTTACCTTCGAGACATTTTTAGGGATTTGTATAGAACCGCGTGTTGAAAAAAATCGTAAAATCTACATTTGATACAGTGACTTTTCTCGAAGTAAATTCAGATTGATTATCACAAGAGCAGTGTGTATTTGTGAATCTTAATAAGAATTTAGGCATCTCTACATGTGAAATATACAGCAGGGGAATACTAATTCTGATAGAATATAGAAATGATAGTTACGATTTGGTTGACCTGTAAATTGTCCAGCTAAGTGTCAGCACTGTGGCGCGTTAGCTTAGTCATTAGCGAGATGGACTCCCTCGCAGAAGTACAGGTTTGATAGGCCGGGCTGTTGGTAAATACACTCTACTCTCATTTTTTTAATACAAATAACAAACACCGGAAGGGAAAACAGCTTAAAGCGGATTTGGCTAAACAAATTCAAAATTTTATTGTGCATCTCTGATGCACAATAACTGATGAACAACAGCATTTCTTTTTCTTGCAGTTTCGGTGTTGTGGGCGTTGAATCTAGATTTCAGCTTAAGCATGTATATAGATAGCCAAGGCAATTTTGTTATTAAGCCGTAGTTGGGTGGTTCGTCATAATCCAATGATACATTGAACGGTAGAGCTACATTTTCGGTGCATACGTAGGGCTTGACCTTTAAAGGAAAGGGCTACTCTGGGGGTTTGTCAACATTCTTCGGGGCAGTCGGTAGTTTGGCGTCCTCTAACTTTGCACAGTGGAAGGTAGGCACTTATTTATGTATGCAGATCTACTAACCATTCGTGCGTAGAGAGTTATGAAGATTGGTAATACTGAGATTCCCCTTTATGGAGTTAGAGGAAGCTTAACGCTGTAAATACAAAATGGGGGTGGGGTGGGGCGTTGCTGCATGGCCAACCTTTCAATCCTTGGCTTTCTTTAGATAGGGAATATTTGATATCGGCCAATAATAGTTATTGATTCCTAAGGGATAGGAGGGCTTGTCAACTGTATAGCTTAGGCTTGACAAAACGTTCTGCATTTTGTATGGGTCAAACTGAATGATAATAATAGTTTGTTTTCATATAAGGTTTTATCATCAAGATAAATGATTTATGTTTGATCCGGCTTTGATCCCGAGTAAACAGTAAACCATATAATATCGTATAATCTTGGTTTGTAAATAGACAATGGTTTCTCACAAAGAAATACAGCGCGAGTCTAGTGAAACTTGTGGTCAATAACTTTGGTTAGATTTCTGGTTTGAAATCTATCGATAAGCACTAAAACATAGCTCAAAATACGCTGGTAGTGTGTATTCAGTGAGAAATTAAAACCCTCAGTTAAAACTGTGTCCGTCAACAGCGACGATAGGCCAGTTCATGCACGATTCACAGTACCTTCTCACTCGTTTCTTGTGCGAATATGATTAAATGTTTCAGTTACTGGACGCCATCATATTCTGTTAAGAACCCTGTCTTGTAACAAGGAAAATAGTGTCACTCTGTCTGTTCACCCTACGTTCAAGCAATTTTGTGCTCAACTGTACGGTGTTGATCGTTTTTGTGTTTGGTAGGCTTACCATTGTTTGATGATATGCATTTCATTCCACAGCGAGACTCTGATGATTTGATAATAATAATAATATTTGTATATTAAGAGGATAACATATTTATCATTAAAGCTAATCTCGCATAAAGTCATCATAAAAATGAGTACAAACCACATGCGTATATACATCAATTAAAACTAGCAATCCAACTTAAAACAAAAATGACATCTAAAATAATAGGGGATGATATCATTTATTTAAAACAATAGAAGAAGAGGATAATATGTGTATACAATAAAATTGGAAAATAAGTCTGGATATCAATAGCATTTGAATATAAGTCTGGATATCAAACGCATTGGAATATAAGTCTGGATATCAATAGCACAGAACCAAAAGGTAGTCATTATAAAAGAACTTCAATTTACAGTAAGAAGTTGAATTTCTAATTTCAATTGGAATAGTATTCCATAATTTTAGACCCAATACAGCGAGAGATTTATCGAAATAGGATGAGCGAGATCGTGGAATAAAAAGATACTGTTTAGAGAAAGAACGAAGGTCACTGTCATATATTAATGGCTTAATGAGATATGATAGATAATCGTGTTTAAGGTCATTGACTGCTTGGTCTGTCATGCAATTTGTTTGAAATGCAACACATTCACAAAACGGTAACCAATTTAAGATTGAAAACATTTCAGACGACGGTGTGAAAATATTAGTTTTTAGAATTATTCGGGCAGCTAGTTTTTGCAATTTAGTAATCTTATCAGTTTACGAAATACTCCAGTTGCTTTAAATGGTGCACTTATAATCTGAGATTGGTAAAATACAGCTATTGTAATATAGTTTAAGAATATTTTCAGAAACATAATTTGAAAGAATTTTTATAAGTTCAGTCCGTTTATTCGGTAAAAGACAAATGTAATTAACATGTTTGTCCAAATGAAGATTGTTATCAATGAATATATCCAGCAATTTTTGAGAATATACAGGGGCAAGTTCAAATTCACTGAGCATAAGTCTGAGAGCATGAATTGTCGAGAGTTCTGAGTGGTGCCGATTGTCATACAAGTAAGTAGTTTTTTTTGAAGATATATGTGCATTTTATTGTGCGTACACCACTTTTGAACAAATTGAATATCGGTCTGAAGGTGATATTCTACAACGGGTGTAGAACTGCCCGAATGGTGGATAGTCGTGTCATCAGCTAATCTATCGGAATTAGATTATTTAATACATAGAGGAAGATTGTTTATAAAGATTAGAAAAAGGACAGGTCCTACAATGGTTTCCAATACTGACACTGAGTCCTGTTTGTTAGGTAAGACCTGAGCAAAGAGTGTGTAATAGTTGAAAATGTACAGACTGCTAATTTCTTCACTAGGATATCGTGATCAACAATATTAAATGCCTTTGTGAAATCTATAAAGACAGCCTCAGTGATTGCACCTGCGTTCATAGAAGATAACAATTCGTGTATTAGTTTAGTCAGTGCCGTTTGACAGGAGTGATTTTGTCTCAACCGAGATTGGGATCTATATAGAAGATTATACTTATTGAGATACCGAAATAGCTGGGTAGAAATGTATTTCCCAATTATTTTTGAAATGATGAATAGGATAGAAATAGTCTTTAATTTTATGGGTCATTCTTGGGTTGCTAGCAATGTGCTCTGTAATTTACTTACAGTAATTGACTGTTGTTTATAGTTCCGTGTGCGCAACTATACCCAAAGTTTTTGATGAATTGTTATCATTTTCGTAGACCTTGTTACCATTATATTAAGATGCACATCTCGCCCAGAGTGAGGTTCTGATTGCTTTTACAAGAGTTATGCCGCTTTATGTCTCAGACTTGTTACCAATTGTTGTGTTTATCTTGTGGGCAACGTTTGTCTCAGTTTTGATGAATTGTTTATATAATTTGTAGTCTTTCTTACCATCTTTTCCCCAGCGAGACTGATGATTTTTTTAGTCGAGTTTTGCTCCGTTTCTTTACTTAAAGTAACTGATTGTTCTTTATGGTTCTGTGTACACAACTACACTCTCGGTTTTCGAAGTTACTTGGTAAGCCTTTTTAATATTACATGAAGATGCACATATCTTTCCAGAGTGAGGCTGTGATCGCTTTTACAAAAGCTATGCCCCTTTCTACCTTTTTGTCTCAGAACAGTAATAGACTGTTGTGTTTATCTTGTGCGTAACGTTTCTATCAGTTTTGACGGATTGTTTTTATCCTTGGTAGGCATTTTTAATATCCCATGATGATACATATATCATTTTATAGTGATAATCTGGTAATTGTTGTGAGAGTTATATCCCCTATGTCGTTATGTCGTGGCTTGAACATAATGAAGAGATGGCAATTCAGCCTTCAGGCTCTTACGAGTTTCTATGGAAACAATAAGCATTTATAAAGTGCGAGTGACTTTTATTGTTATGAAAACAGATGCAGATGAAAGTGTCTATTCAATATTTGTTATGAAATCTCCGTCACTTGTTGAAGAAGTATTTATATGTCTCCACGGGAACGTTATTGGTGCATAGGAATATGCCAGATGAGAAGTAATTGAATAGTCTGGATGAGCTGTTTTCTATAATTTCTTGAAAAGAAGAAGAAGAAGAAAAGAAGGATGATGATGATGATGAATCCTTGTATTTTGAACCTATTTGTAGCCTCATAGTTTGATTTCGATAACTTACTCGTCCTCACAAATGAAGTATGTAGCTTTCTCGCATTTATCGTCATTCATGTAGAAATTCTCACGTTCAAGGAGCCCTACGCAGTCGTCAAGACCATTAGGCTCTCCAGGCCCCCACATTTGTAATTGCATGACCTCATGGCTAGGATACCACATCCATTGACCTTGGGAACTGTTGTAGAAACCGCCGATCCAAAACTCTATTGTTCTAGGATCTGAAAAAATAAAAAGATTATTTAGCTGTGTATACCACGCACTCAAGGATCTGAAATTACCATATTTAACCATATGTTACACTCATTCGAGCTCGAACAGCATAAACCCATATCTTCCGTCACATTATCCTTGACGATTCAGATCTATGCAATTCGTTTTCCTTATGATTTATGCGAACGTCATATACCCTGATATACCGGCACATGCAACGGCAGAAATGGAGTCTATATTGTTCCCAGTTAGGTAAGCGCTTTACTCGGCTAAAAATGGTGTTCATTGTCATAGTTTCAAGATTGGCACAAAAGTAAGCTTCATGCATAAAGAGTCAACGAATAAAGGTAAAGCATTTTAAGTCCAAAGTATCACCAATTTCGAAGTATATATATTACAGACACCAAGGAAAGTGCTGTATCAAGTCCCTCAAGTGTGTCGATTTATAAATTTACTTTCGAAATTTCTGATTCAGAGATAAAAGTATATGTCACTTATGCAATAAATAAATTTCTCACTGTCCTAGGAAGTGTCAATTCAGTCTACAAATATGTGATTTCCTACTTTTGGTTTGCGCATATTTTAAATATTTTTTTCATTATTTTATTTCTCAATTTGCATACATAAACAGTTCAAATATGTAAATAAACATAATAACAAGAACGAAAGCCAATAGCTTATTCCTTTCTACTATAAATATTCAAACATTTGTGAACATATTGATGGATTGAATAACTTTTATATCGTAGAATGGCATATATGCAGTTGTGCTTAGTACATGTACTACACTTTGTTGAAATTCAAAATTGAATAACCATCAAAACAAACCTGCGTGTAATCGAGAAACACGAAAAGAGAAAACGATATCAAAGGGCAAGAGAGCAAAAGAAAGATTAAGTGAACAGAAAAAAGAATAAATAACATAGTGATATGTAAAGAAAAGGAACAATAATCGTGATGGCTGGTTTGTTTTTAATGGCACATTCAGCACTTTCTTGGCCATATCATGCCCAAGAAATGAAAGCTGTGTGCTTTGGCCTGATCGGGTATCAAACCCGCGGTCCTGGATTATGGGTCTGACACTCTGTCAAGTAAGCTACCGCAGGTACCTAAAAGTAATAATAAGAGAGTTTCGAACGATGAATGTGACTGTGATATTTCATCATGGAGCGAATTAGCGCGGGAACAATCACCACCCATTTTATATATCCTTTCGTTAAGTCAGTAATTTTCGAACTAAAAAATGTTTATGTTTGGGGGGAGTAGATTACAGTGTAAAACCGTTCAAAATGACAACGTGACAAAAACGTTTATGAATGGGTTATCATGCAAAGACTCCTTATTAAAATGGTGTAGATTTCACCTAAGTACAGCAAACCTGGATTAGGAATCTGATTAACTTTTCGGCCTTTGTAACTAGATGAGACAGTGGTTGACTGGTACAACTGATTTATAATCTATGAATGTCAATTGGCTGTACAGGGAAAGCTAATTGGTCTACAGTTCCATACATTGCAAACTGGAACAATATGCGTTAAGCTGTATATACTTTATTTGGTACGGGTAGATAACTAAACTCTTCTACTTGAACAATCATAGCTCATGTGTAATATATGCTACATACCCTTTCAAGTCCAGCTATCCGTTAATGAAGTAGGCATGTAGGCATGAGAGAGAGAGAGAGAGAGAGAGAGAGAGAGAGAGAGAGAGAGAGAGAGAGAGAGAGAGAGAGAGAGAGAGAGCAATTGTCACCTTCCTTACCGTCAATATGATAGTGCTGCCGCAGCTGGTTTTGGATAAAGCTGAATTCAATCTGATTATCAATCTTCATCGGTATCCACTCATGGTTTATGCAGTATTGCTAAAATTGTTGACGAACATTGCTAGAGTCATTTACCATTTAAACAAAAGACCCAAGTGGGACCGAGATCGCACTTAGTCTACTCAACAATCAATTGGCCGATTAATCTAAGTCTAATTACTTTAAAACCTAGTTGCTATGGAAGCCTAATTGTTGTTGAGCAGACCTCCTATTATCAAATTTGGCAGAATATAACAAGTAAAAAACTATTATCAAGCTTCATTAAAAATGACAACATTGTATTGGAGAATCTATCTGAGCAACATTTTTCACATGGTTGCTATGGACGCGAATCAAAAACATAACTTTGCAAGAAGATGTTATAAAGAACATCTCCACATTCTTTAATCAAAATTGGCGCTGTGATATCAGAGAAGATGTCAAATATATAGTTTATATCTGATTGGTGTAAGAGCAAGGCAGATGCTAAGTAGGCCACAAGTAATACAGAACATTCATACAAAGTCTAAGACAAATTTGACCGATGATTTTTGGATATGACGAAGTGCATTTTTCATCTGCCTGGTAGAAAAACCAAATTCATTAAAAACAGAATTTAGTAGAAAATGTAATTAAAAACATTCATATAGTATTTGATAAAAATTAGACAAGAGATTTTAAAAATTTCAACTGTTTGTTCTCCATCTGGTGAGTCAATTTTTAAAACTAAATATTCCTGGAAACTCATAAACAATAACTCTATAGCGTTTGAACCTAAGTGGCTCAGTGACTTTGGAGAAGATATCAAAAATAAGTTCCCCACCTGGTTGAGAACCAAACGATTGATGGGGAGGCCACCAAACAGAAAACTTTGCAAGAACATTTTATGAGGAACATTTCCAAAGAGTGTGAATAAAATTGGTTCAGCGGTTGTGGAAGAGAGGTTAAAAATACGTTTAAAGTTTAGTTGTTTTGTAAAATAACGATTGTTAGGGAAAACATCAAGGGCAGAACTTTGTCAGACAGTGAGAAACAATCCTACAATGTTTTATTTAAACTAAATCGGTAGTTTTGGAGATGTAAAAAATGTGCTTAACTTTGACGAACACTCGACGGATGGCGCACGATGGATGACGAACGCAGGATCATGCAATAAACTTGCATGTGTTCATCCAGGTGAACTAAAACATAAAGCGGGTAATCACGTGATGCAAGAAAAATATTCTTTCATCGTGGTTTACCTTTATTCATTTTATATCAAGTGCACAACAAGTTCCTCCAACTTATACAAACGAGTTTATACGCTTGCGCCTGCTGGAACCCGATATCGAACCCAATTCCACAGGGGAGCAAAGTGCGCACAACCGCTAAGCTATCCAGTCCCTAATTATAGTGATTGTATTTATACTGGTTAGTAAGAATAAGAGCAAAAGGTATCCAACTATCTTCAGGTCACTATTAATAAGGATGCACTCCATGGTAAAGCAATATGTTCCACGATTATTAGAGCGCATGCAAATTTTTTCTTATTAAAATGAGATCAGGGAAAATGCAGTTTCTTGACTCGAGACACAACTAATAAAAATTACTTCCAATTAAAATTAATATACCACAGATTGGGAATTATATAAAAAATTTTATTAATTTCAATGATTTTCAATCAATGAAAAGGTAAATTTGTTTTTTTATGTCGATGGTAGACTCAGCTGATTTTGCAAACCTGTTCTAAGTGACCTACTTCTGAATCGATATAGTTAACAGATAATGCATTCTATTGAAACTTGTACATTTTGTAAAATAAAGTTTTATTTAACCATAATATTAGTTGATTATTACAGCTGTATACTTTTCAATGGCTTGTTACGACTCTATGGTCTAATAAAAATGTAACAGAAAGGAAGTGAAACCAACAAATCAAGTAAAAATCAACATGCAATATATTTCTAGACAATTAAAGTGAAAATTCAAAAGACACTTACAGTAACGTGAATTAAAATCGAAGTAATCCAATAATCCTAAGTGTCATAATCACAGGTCCTAAATATCGAATGTTCCGAATGAATGACTGAATCCTTTAATGTGTTGATGTGCCAATAGTCTTTAATGCCCTGATGTGCCAGTAGTCTTTAATGTGATGATGTGCCAAAATGAAGTGCTCCAAAATATCTTTGAATAAGTTCACATAAATCCCAAAATCATCAATGCAAAATCCAAAATCCAAAAGTCTATGAGCACTTTTATAATTCAATGAATATTTTAAATAATTCCTCTCTCTGAATTTGGAATGATTTTTCACAGCTGTAATGGCTCTTTAAAGACTGATGTTAAGGTCGAAACTGAAAAACTGTCCACTAAACATGGTATATATAAAGATAGGTCACATGACAGAATGTTCTAGAATAGTATGGTGTATGCGACTCTTAACACACAACTTTAAGGGAAATTCTAGTTTTATCTGTAAACAAAATCAACCTTGACCTCAAATTGAATCAACAACTTGTTTATCAAAGCCGTCCTAGAACTCAAATACTAAGTAAACAACCTAATTCAAGGACAATAGCTAAATGTGTCAACATTATACTTACCATTAAGGTTTAAGCAAATATTAAAGTCACATTTATAATTTCGTAAAATATTAAAAATATTATATAGACATCATACATAACACGCTAGATATAATATGTTCATCCAACATGCTGTACTATATCTTGATTTCAAAAATGGCTCATAAATTGATGATGTTAGACCTTACTCTATGCTGTTCCAGAAATAAAAAATATATATGTAGGATTTGAGCTAAGAACAATATTCTGAGCGGATCTTTCATCATTAACATGAACAGTCATCCGAAAAGAAAATCAACAGAAGAGAAAAATGAACAAAATATTGATCAGAATGCACACGCATAAATATCTCATCCTTGCCACCACATACATGCAATACAGTACTATTCCTAAAACACAAATGTGAACCATATGTATATAAAATCATCTAATAAACAAACATACTAGTACAATACCGTAAAACATATTGGAATTAAATAATATTGTGTCATAATGTAATGGCACAATTCCATGCAGATTTATAGAACTTTCAAGTGTGCTTTCCTCCTATAACGTTCCATCCTATCTGTCAATTTAACTTGTTTGAGCGAGCACTAAACATAAATAAGCTTTCTACCTGCATTGTACTCTAAGTAACATCCAAAGTTATAACAACCTGAATTGTAGGAAACTTCTACGTATCATGTTCCATTTAAAATAAGGTTATAAATACTTACGAAATTTGATGTCTTATAAAATGTTTAGTAATCTGCCTGAAGTATTTTGTTCCTTCCGCAAAATAGCAATGTAACATATATAAACACCAATAAATTTGTTTGGAATTGTTTATCTGTGAGTGTAACACAACTTAACCTTTTTATCCAGATCACGCTCTTGAATGTCTGAATAAATGTCTTTAATTTTCTTAGGCTTTAGTTTAGCTTGCTTTATCCAAGAATATACTGCGACTGTATCTAGTGAACTTGTTTAAGCCAAATAAAAAATGCGCTCTTTTTGTTTGGTTGTGTCTTTTTTCATACGTTTGTGGGATTTTATATTTATCCTCTGTTTAGAAAGAACGGTATCATTTTTCTCGGAACATAAAGCACCATGATAGTGAGATTTTCCCAAGTGCCATAATCATAAAAGAAATGTATATACATTGCTTACCATTGCCGAGTACCAGCGCTCATCGTGTTCTATGAATTTGTAACAGGATCCGCTGTAACAAGTCGACCAATCTCGCCCTTGTGCCAGGACTGAAGAATATTTGAAGTTCAACTAATAGATTAGATATATATCTGAAATAGTTTTTGTAATATTCTCCCCACTTTATCATAAACCAAGACCGGAAGCACGTAGGCATTTTTGAATATTTTTTAGAATCCAATTTCAGGAAATTACTCATTCTTCTTGATAGAGCTCACTCAGATATAACTTGAGAGTAAATGTTTTCAATTCGTGTATTTAAGTTAAGATTTTGATCTGTATAGGTATCCCAAAATAAAGAAATATGGCTATACTCGAATTATTCTAACGATAATTTGCGAGGAAAAGCAACGGAACACAGTTGGTATTGTTAAATGATACTTACACACGAAACAGCTTCAAGTGGGAGGATAAGGTTGTAAACCGCTCTAAATCCGTAACAGCTAAGGTTGGTATGAAGTGTGGGTAAAACGAAGGATAGGTAGGTCAATAAAACGAGCGGGTATAGAAACGAAAGAGTATAAGTATGAGAAAGAAACTGTCTGAAACGGTCTGTGAACATTTAAAGACACAAACGGTGCACTGATTTGGTTGCAAAGGATGGTAAATATAGCATTTGAATCGGACAAATTCTTATACATTGTGTTATATCTAGAACCGTATACCATACATATTTATTGATTGATTGATAACACCACGTCAATACATGAAATGATTATATCTTATCCAGACAATTGGAGTAAAATATAATCCCCGCAGACACGACACGACGGAAGACTCAACCTCGTCTGAGCAGGATTTATACCCGCACCCTTCTGGTCGCGATTCCAGCACGCTAACCTCTGAACTACCGCGGCTTTTATTCTCAGAGGAAGACAGATTTCAATCCATTTTCTATAGAAAAGACGCAGTTTGCATAATTCTCATATCATCTAATAATATTTATTGTATCTGTGTCTCACCTGTTGACGTAAAGATAGAAGTAATCCATGCCATTAAGATAATCATTTCCGAGTGAGAATGTATATACTATGTCAGTTGTTTCTACAGAGATATGTCTTATGAATCTGCGTTCCTTTAAGTGCCAACGCTTCATCAAAACTGCCTTGCGTTGTCGAGGAATGCTTACAAAGCTATTTTTTGGACTCTTTTACATGGAATACTCAAAACGTGTCATTATAAAAGAATGATAACCACGTATTCCTATCAAAGTGTAGCAGCTGGATTTGACTCCTCATAACAGAATGATGGAAGGATACCCGAAGGATACCCTAAGTATAATGCATATCGGGCAAACAACGGATATCATTCAGCACTAAAATGGGCCAACAGAGAGATAACCCGTGCACCCTAGACTCGAATAGATTATGTATAATTTCGTCCTATACCGCCTATAGAATATGTAAAAATTTTAATCACAAGTACTAATATCTGAAGAATACAATGAGCAACTTCTGCAGCAATCAAATGATTGAACGCGGAATGAATAATCCTGAACCAAAAGAGGACGATGCATAGATGCAGCAATACAATTTGATCGTTGGGGTGTTCTACGATTATTTTTATCAAACTAAAGGCAAGAAAGGGTAAAATTCTTAAAATTACAAAGTCGGTATATTGTTTTTAAAAAGTTCAATATCTTCTCACCTGGAGCATCATCACGAAACTCTTGGCAGTGCATAAGGGTTGCATTAGTCGCCTCGTAGGACATGCATGAGGGCGCATCGGGTCTATTCTACGCCCCTGTTCTGAGACAGATAAATAGATAGACAGATGGATAAATAGAATTTCGCTACATTTCCTAGCATATTCGCCACCTATATTTTAACAGAGCATTCCCACTATAATATATAATCCGTATCAGACTGTATTTATCACGTCCCATGAAACACGTTTTCCAATTTATGACTTTTTATATGGGCTTTAAGTCTGTATTCCTTCCTATAAAATAAACCACCAATTAAATAAACAAATAAATAAAAGAAACACAAAAGATTACTTATCAAGTTTTAGCCAGTAGTATATACAACAGCTCTTCTTGTCCTCAAAACTTAAGATAATCAGTGCAGATTAGTGTGGAATCAATCATTCCAATAATTAGTTTTGTAGAAAGGAGAAATTTCTTCCATCTTTCCCTTACCATTCGATATTCGTAGCGAAGGATCATTGGATCTTCTTGGCGAACAGTTTTTAAAGCACTTATCCACCTCCCTTTGTTTAACCACTCAGTAGATGTAATGTGCACTGGAAATGCATATGATACTGACAAGACTAATTTAACGAAAAGCAAAAAAAAAAAAAAAAAAAAAAAAACCATTAAAATATATCAGAAAATAACCCCAAAAGAAAAACTTACCAATTATTTTTACTTGAACCTTTTTAGTAAATGATACATCACATTTATGCGAATCCCATCTACAGAATTCGGGAATCTTTCTTTACACAAAGAACTTATCAGAACAATCGAGGTATAAAATCGTGAGCACGAAGCAGAAACTTAACAAATGGCAGATCTCATTTCACGCAGATGTAGTGAAGTCAGTTCTGAAGTTCCATTTAGGACACAGGATACATTTGACTTAGTCACTACCTGCCGGCAACGAATTTTAATTATGAACTCATCTAAGCACATGTGTATGGAGGGATGTTGAACCCACAATATTTGTGTTTCTATTTCTTGGAATCAAAAAGAAAGGTGTCATCAACTATCTCGGAGGCAGCTACACAGGAAACAATGCCACGCATGAGACATGCATAAATCATGCATATCGCGTGTGTTTTTTTAGCATGTGTCTCATATGCAAGGAGCCATGTGTGAAAAAGAATGCGTGTTGAAACCCACGTGTCCAATGTGAGATGCATTATTTGACAGGTGTGAAATTTTCACGCATGAGAAATATGCAAAGAGTCCATTGCAGGCTTGTCTACATACAGTAAAACACTGACCTTAACAAGTATATATGTATATATACCAGACCAAAAAAAAAAAAAAAAAAAGATAAGCAAAAAGTCATCTGTGACCAGACAGAATGGGTCACACAATCTAGTTAATAACCTAGTCCCTTTTATATCCACTCAGCTACCTTCCCATTACATTACAATGACCTTGATTTGATGTATACTAAATAATTTTTACAGGCTAAACAATCAAACAGGAAACTGTTTTTCTTTCTTTTTCGGGTATACATCAGTTGTACTTGCTAGCTAGATTGTATTTATAACAGACTTTGCCACAGAAACCAAGCAAAGGAACAAGTATGTCCCTCCCCGCTCCCTCCAAAAAAAATTTCGTTTAAATTACTAACAAAAAAATTAGGGTATATAAAGAAGCACACTAGAACTCATTTGCATACGACAAGCAGTTTCTTCGTAGCTGATCATCAAGGTTTTCACTAAATAGTGTATATCTAAACAGTGCAGAAGACTTATGAAACGTGAAAAATTACTTACATGTATTAAGTGCATATAAGTAAAATTACTAAATTTCATTTGCCTAGATTGATCAGATTCTGAAAAATGGTATTAATAAGATTTTCACTAAACTTAATTTGAAAATTGCGGAAACAAATTTTTAAAAATGCGTCAATTTATCCAATGTTATAAAACTCGAATCAGATCATTTATATATTCATATCAATATGAGTACATAATTGCATGGTCTTAAGCCAAGAGTGTTCTGTGTAATTGTGATAAATAATCGTACATAATTGCATGGTCCTAAGCCAAGAGTGTTCAATGTAATTGTAATAAATATTTCTACTGAAAAGTGTTTAGTCTGAAAAGTGCAAAAAGTACCAAAAATATTGTTTAAATGGCCTGAAAATAAAACTGCATCATATACATATCGCTATAAACTTGTGCATCAAATTTCATTCATCTACCTCAAGCCTTGTTTTGTATAACTGGGTTAAAATGGATTCTGGACAAGCATGTGAATATATGGACAGACAACATTAAAACAATATCCTCCTTCTGTTATCACAGAATGGAACATAAAGGGATGATCATGATTCTTGCACTCTTGAGTTCAGCCAGCTTAACTTCATTCCCATCTTGGAAGTAATATTTGGATGATAACATGAGTACAATTTATATTTTAAGTTTATTGAATCACTTGTTTATTTTCTATATTCAACTACCGAAATATTTATTACAATATGAGATTTCGAAATATATTTTCTTATCACAAATAATACTCCATTACATTTCTTCTTGACATTGATACATATCCTGTTGGATGCAAAGTCCAAATCTCATGAGATTGCTTAGATGTTAAAATTATTAATCTTCGATCTTCTTGCAATGAAGATAGAATCAAAAGTCCCAAAACTATGGAGTCAAGAATCAACGTTGGTAATTCATGTGCACTTCAAAACATTATTGCCATTGGATAAGTCACACTTTAGGGACTCCAGATACAAAATATAATCATTTGTACTCCTATTTAAATACGTGGTTGCCACAGAAAAGCAATTAAATATAAGTATGTGGGTATAACATCAATTTGCATCCTTTATGTCTTTCCTTATTTCGAGGCGTTTTTTTTCCTGTTTGAAGCTCTCATGCGACTGTGCATCACGAATGACAACTGCTGCATAATGAGATTCAAAACTTCATGGTTGACATGTTTTCCTTTGAAACAGCATGCGAGTATCCATTTAGCACTCTGAAAAGAAATGTTTAGAAAATCAATAATTCCATAAAGCAAGATGTAATCTTATCAATTTTATTATATAGAAAATTAATAATTTCATAAAGCAAGATGTAATCTTATCAATTTTATTATATAGAAAATTAATAATTCCATAAAGCAAGATGTAATCTTATAAATTGTATTATACAGAAGGTATTTTATTACTAAGAAGAATATTTCAAGAATCCAGGAAAGCTGCACTTCTTTTTTCTAACCCTTTCTTCTTCCTTTTGAACTTTGGGTTTCAAAAATCAAATAAGATATTCTCGACAAACACTATCAAATGAAGTCTAATGAAAATCCATTATCATGTGTTTAGAGACTCGACAAACACCATCAAATGAAGTCTAATGAAAATCCATTATCATGTGTTTAGAGACTCGACAAACACCATCAAATGAAGTCTAATCAAAATCCACTATCATGTGTTTAGAGACTCGACAAACACCATCAAATGAAGTCCAATCAAAATCCACTATCATGTGTTTAGAGACTCGACAAACACCATCAAATGAAGTCTAATGAAAATCCATTATCATGTGTTTAGAGACTCTGACAAACACCATCAAATGAAGTCTAATCAAAATCCCCTATCATGTGTTTAGAGACTCGACAAACACCATCAAATGAAGTCGGATGAAAATCCACTATCATGTGTTTAATAGTTAAATTCAGAATGAAAATCTAACTTATTTTTCCTTTGATCTTGAATCTGATGTCATGGATAACAGATCAGTCCCATTGAATTCATACCAGAGTTTGCAGTTAAGTTATTATGTGCTTTAATTATCATGTCCATCTATTGCCCTTATAGTTAAAAAAAATCCATGTTTTGAACTTTGACCTTGAATCCAAGGTATTCTTCAGTTATGGCCACACATTTTGATTTCAGCAAAATTCCATTCCTACCTTTGAGTCATAATGCTAACATATTATAGTTCTAAACAGTCCTTAACTCTGATCTTGAAACCATTGTCACTTAGTGCCAGCTATCCCAAATATTTTAGATATGTCCAGATTTAAGTACACAGCAAGTTTCATAAAACAATCCCCCCCCCCAATTTGTTAGTGATACATAGTTCCCAGGCCATAATGCTGTTCATTGACCTTGAAATCAAATTGACACAATACATGCTGATTACACACCTCTGCGATGTGTTTCAGCTGTACCTCCGTACTAAGTTTGGTCTACAGCTGTTCCTACTTTTTCAGGTAAATTCTGTTCAGAACTTATCTATAGTGCATAAATCTTTATAGTAAACTTTGACCTTGACCAAAGGGTCATGAAGGGCTGCTTATCGAATTCATTCAAAATATTACCTACATATTCCCACATGCCAGATATTGAATCAAATCTTCACTTTTATTTACTTAAGGTTGAAAAAAGCGAAATCATGTGAATTTTTTACTTCTGCTAACTGTGGTTAATAGCAAAAGTGTACAATGTTGAAATCTGACTGTGACCTTTGAACTGAACTGTAGAGTTACTGGGCAAACATGGAAAATAACTCAGTTTCATGGCTCTTTCTCAAAGAGCATTTGAGTAAAAGTGTGCAAAAAAGAGGAAAACATTTATTAGTGACCTTGAACTTGAATAAAAAGCCTTGATTGTGATAAATGAGATGCCACGAAAGAGAGAAACATAAGTGTACCATGGTTCATCCTTGAACCTTAAACAATTTTTACGATATAACGCAGTAGCAAAAGAAATCATAAAATATAAAAATGTGATCTTGACCTTGAAGATATGACCCAGACTTTGTAATGCGACACATATCCTAGTGACAATACGCATGTATGCCAGGTTTCATTCCTTAAGTTTGAACCGGTCTAAAGTTACAGAGCCGAAATGAAAGTGTGAATGAAAATTTAAATATCGACCCATGACTTTGACTTGAATAAAAGACCCCACCCCTTCCAATGTGATATTTGACACACCTTCATATTGTGACGTATAAGTATAGCAAGTTTCATTCCTTAATATCAAACAGCTCTAAAGTTGAAGAGAGGAAAGGCATTGTGATGGAAAACTTCAAATATTGAGCTGTGACTTTGGCCTTGAAGATAGGATCCTAAATGAGTACGCAACACACCTTCTAAAATGATGATGTATAGGTGTATGACGTTTAATATATTACTCTCAAATGACTTTCAATTTATAGAGCAGAAAGGAAAGTGTGATGGAATTTAAAATACTGAACCGTGACTGTGATCTTCAAGATAAGACCCCAATGCAGTATCTAACACACCTTTTAATGATGAAGTACGACTATATCCAGTTTCATTCCTTAATTTTAAAATGGCTTAAAAATTATAGAGTCACAGGGCCCACTCAAGGAGTCGATTCAGTCGATTCCACCAACCGCATCCCCCTGTGGCATTGACCATTGAATACTGTTATATTCCAGGTACGATATAAAATCTTGCGTCTTTCTTCTTTGTTCAAATACCAGTGTGAACAGTTGAAACATATTATTTTCACGCTTTTTTATCAGCTTATTTGTCAGTTTAATGTATATTTATGTCTGCAATATCGTTTCTATCTCCGAGATTCCCGCTGAAAATTTACACACGAAGCTTGAAACAATGAGCAAAATTTCCATGCATCTGTAGCCCCATCATAAGCAAATTATTACTTGGTATATGTTTGTAGACTGATTTCAAGTGAAGGTAAACAAGTTTATTTCATATTTCATCCGGTAAAACTGCATTTTTAAAATTGTTTTTACGTCATCAGTCTGTAAGTCTTTTGCTCTCAATGTTAATTCGAATTTTTTCAAAGATAAATCGGTGATGCTGGAGGGCTCGTCAGGGATAAATCTGGCGTAGGACATGCCTAATTACTGAAATATTGCTTTTGAATTCGACTGTCATTTAATGCGACGCTGTTAGCATAGTTACTCAGGAACAGTTTGAACGCTTTTTTTATATATTTTGCAAATATATAAAAATGGTCATACAAAAGTGGGCTCCTCAAGGGTATGGCGGAAGTAGTAAATGCCAATATACCGACAATAAAAATAATCAGCAAGTGAACGAACCGAATTCGAATGAATTGCAATCAGAAATGTACGTAAAGGAAAAAAGAACTCACTTAATATATTGGATGTTTAATAATGATAATAATAATAATGAATAACTAATGTAAATTGATTCTATTAATATATGAATACAATTTTATAATTTGCATTATTCGAAGTTTTACGTTGGATGCACATTTTGTGTTGCATCTTTACCTCAACAATTTTTTTCCCTGAATTTGTTTTATTGTGTGAAATTTGAATGTTGAAAGTTAGTGTCTTTAAATTTCAAGTGTTTCATTCGATGTAATTTTATTTGACATTACAGATGTCAGCATTCTAAGTTGTTCATCTGCAATTCTAAATTTCCTCTTTGTACTTGGCATATTTCATTGGATGACATGCTGCTAAGTATCATAGAGAGAAAAAGTTAACATCCCGGAAGTGATAATGTAGCACAAGTTGCAAGTAAGTTGATAACATAATGTAAGAGTAATAAAATAATGGCCCATTATGACAATAGATGGCGCAGTAAAATCTGACTGAAAACAATGAACCCGGGTCATGTATATTGTAGAGTCTAATCATTGAACATCAACTAAGGATCCGATACTATCCACAAAAGTCTGGAGACGGTAGGCCTGCGGTGTGCCGTTAACGAAGTAGAATTTTATAAATAATGAATGTATTCACCTTCAGATAAGATGATATAAATGCTTCTTTCTTCCGGAGTATTCAATTTTCTTAAATGAATACTTCTCTACAGCTAAAGCACGATTTTCACCTCCACCATTCCTTAATTCTTCTAGTATGGTGTACCAAAAGGGTTCAAATACCCGTACCGTCGCATCGATATCCATTTCTCCCTGCAACTCTAAAGTTTTTTGCTGCGACGTTAATTTTTGCCGTTGCAACAATATAATTTACCGTTGCAAAGGTACTGTAAATACTTGTATCGTTGCAACAGAATCAATAACCGTTGCTATGGTCGTTGAAACGATATTCACCATCCGTTGCAACGATATTCAAATACTGTTACGACTGTAGTTTTTGTTATTGCAACGGTATATTTTTTTTTATTGCAACGGTATATTTTATCGTTGTACGGTAATTTTAGCATTACGACGATAAAAATTATCGTTATAGCAGTAAGATTACCATTAGAACGGCGACGATACAAATTACCTTTACACCGATGACACTACTATTGTAACGATAAAATATACAGTCGCATCGATATATAAATACCGTTGCAACGATACCACTGTTAAAAATACCGTTGCAGAGGTAAATTTTATCGCCGCAACGGGAAAAAAATTACCGTTGCATCAACACAGTTTAACATTGCAACGATAATTGTGCAGCGTTATTTCGATAATGTTGCAACGGTACAGCTAGCTTTGATACTTTTCATTGCTTTGAATTAACAATCAAATAGCAAATTAGTTATCAGAGGAATCGAAACTATACAATTAGCACCGTACAAATGTGATACATGTATATGGATATGCCACGGCCTTTAAACACATGAGTTCTCTCTCTATCTCTCTCTCTCTCTCTCTCTCTCTCTTTCTCTCTCTCTCTCTCTCTCTCTCTCTCTCTCTCTCTCTCTCTCTCTCTCTCTCTCTCTCATACTTATAGGTTGTGGCATTTCGATATATATGTATATGCAATTAGGGACGTATATTAGATTTATAATATTCACTTGATAAATTCAGCTCATCCGATATTAGTTAACATAAGAAAAAGATTAAAGAAACTGTATCCTTCCTCGAAGCAAGGCATGTGTTGGTCCTAAGTATTTTACGCTTGACGCTCGGGTGATCCATGAAAATACACTGTATTTTAAACCAAGTGCTGAGAGAGAGAGAGAGAGAGAGAGAGAGAGAGAGAGAGAGAGAGAGAGAGAGAGAGAGAGAGAGAGAGAGAGAGAGAGAGAAGTACATTATGCAGTTACGATGTTGCATATGATATACCAACTTGTCATAAATATCAAGTAACAAAAACACTATTTTATCTCATAATGGCTTTTTTTGTGTTGGGGAGGTCTTTTTTTTTAAATTTTTTATTTTTTTGGAGGGTTGTTGTAAAATAGTCGAACAATTAAACAAAAAAAAAAAACTAAAACAAAATAACAAAATAAAATATAATATATACTTAGTTCCTAGGAGTCTGAATATATGCGTAGGTAGAAAATTATCAACTAGAACAACTTCGATAGCTCACTATCTCAAATTCCTACGCGTTTTATTAAATAATGCCTAATTTGAAATAGGAATATTTCGACTCTCTAATCCCCACCCAAATTCTCCCATACTCCGGGACATCGACTCATATATCCTAGCGCAAAATCCTTTATATAAATAGAGCTGGATATTTATAAAAGCTGCTAAATAAATATCATAAAAGTTAGTGTCATTTAAATGCTTGTATATCAGAACCTGGACCCCTTCCAGAATCGCTTTGGGGATAAAACAT
The DNA here is from genome assembly GCA_029931535.1 of Margaritifera margaritifera. Lineage (NCBI taxonomy): Eukaryota > Metazoa > Mollusca > Bivalvia > Unionida > Margaritiferidae > Margaritifera > Margaritifera margaritifera. The sequence continues at coordinate 1,129,397 of JAQPZY010001611.1, forward strand.
GCAAACTTTACATCTATTACGTATATTTAACATACGGGCAATTCATGAAATAAGTTTATTGAATTTCGGGCCATTGATTTAAGAGGAGATACATTTATAGACAGAATGGACAGACAGACGGACGAACAGAAATAAGGTACCATTTGAGTAGATTAAGATCGCCAGAGAGAAATTATCCTGATTCAACTTTTATTGTACTGCACTGTAACTTTTCGGATGTTATTATAATGGATGTTCTTCTACCGTTATGGTAATTTTTTATGTCGTCAAATAAAGTGCTTGAATGCATTGAAGAGGCCTAAAGCTGGAATGATGCAATTTAAAATGTTGTCCTATGTAATATTAAAAATATCCACACAATTTAGAATGTTGACCTATGTAATATTAAAAATATCCATACCATTTAGAATGTTGTCCTATGTAATATTAAAAATATCCACACAATTTAGAATGTTGTCCTATGTAATATTAAAAATATCCACACAATTTAGAATGTTGACCTATGTAATATTAAAAATATCCATACCATTTAGAATGTTGTCCTATGTAATATTAAAAATATCCACACAATTTAGAATGTTGACCTATGTAATATTAAAAATATCCACACAATTTAGAATGTTGACCTATGTAATATTAAAAATATCCACACAATTTAGAATGTTGTCCTATGTAATATTAAAAATATCCACACAATTTAGAATGTTGACCTATGTAATATTAAAAATATCCACACAATTTAGAATGTTGACCTATGTAATATTAAAAATATCCACACAATTTAAAATGTTGACCTATGTAATATTAAGAACATCCATACAATTTAAAATGTTGTCCTGTGTAATATTAAAAATATCCATACAATTTAGAATGTTGACCTATATAATATTAAAAATATCCACACAATTTAAAATGTTGTCCTATGTAATATTAAAAGTATCCACACAAAATCAGTCACATGCAATTTAGAATGTTGACCTATGTAATATTAAAAATATCCACACAAAATCACTCACTTGTAATTAAAAGATATGAAATTACAGTGTTCCATTATCAAACATATAAAATTTAGAAATAAATAAATATCGGCTGATGTAAACATATAACATATAATGTATACGTACATAGAAAATGCAAGTATAGAATAATCCAAATGATATTACACGTCGTATAATAAAAAAGCTATATAAATATAATTATAGCTGAGATTAATCTCATGTAGAATAAATGTATATAAAGCTTCCTTTGTATGGAATTACATTGCTCCTGATATGATTGCAAGTGTGAACACGGTCATAACAAAGAAATCGTGGAGGAGGGCTTTACCATCTTGAACATGATGTGTTGGTTTGTGTTCGTTGATGATTTGTAGTGAGAAATAATGATTAATTTAGAAGTATCACAAAGCGCAAACAACTTTTCTTCTCACAGCAATGCTTTCAAATTTTGAGTTGTGTATTTAGTTGATTTTACTTGACACAGAATACAAAACAAAATTTTTATTTAAAAAAACAAAATCGATTTGTATTTGCAAAGAAGTCTAAGTCCAAAAGACTAGAAAATTTGTAACAATTAATATAATAGCATACAAATCTAAGCAGGTCATCTACATATGAAACATTCAAACAAAATTGTATTTGTGTATCTCAAGATTTCCCTAATGATGCTAAAACAATGTTTCATGAAAAAGATCTGTAAAAAAGGGAGTTAAAAAAAAAAAGCATTACTGTAATGGCCCGAAAATCCAATTAGGTCATATATACATATATACAAACATGCCTGTCAAATTTAAAACCTCAAGTGGTTTTTGCATAATCACGTGCTAACAAGGTTTTTGCCTTTAAAAAAAAATGTCAATGTCTGAAAAGTTTAAAAATATGTACAGAAAATTGAAAATTGCTGTAATGACCTAAACATCTACTAAAGTCATTTACCTAATAAAATGTCTAAAATTTCATGGCTCTGAGTTTATTAGTTTTAGGGGTATTGTGCTAAAACGCATTTGAGATGAACGTACGGACGTGCAGTCGTACAAAACTAAAACAATATGACCATTCTGCTATCACACTGCGAACATAATATGAGGTTCACATCTGAAGTTCAAAACTTCTGCTATAGGTTATCATGAGAATCATGATATAATTTAATTATGTTTAATATATATATATATATTGCTGTTACGAAAATTTAAATTGAAGTTCACTTTGTATGTTCATGAATTATGCTTACTCAACATACAGTAAATCTTGATCTTGCTATATGGCCTCCCAATCTTTCACTGCTAGGGTATGCACTCTGAAATCTATCATGTTTCAAGCTGAAACATGGGGATTTATGCATTGTCTGCCCTTCGCATGGCACAAAATAAGATTTTTCAGTATTGATTGTAAGAACTACTGCCGTATCTCAAAATATGATGGAAAACTATGAAAATTGAGCTTGACCTCTTTATCAAAAAGGAACATTATACTGTCTCCCAAAACTGATTTTAATTACCTTTGTGGTTCGAAGATATGCAGGGATTTTGTCATTATGCCTCTCTAAATGTGTGTGTGTGTGTGTGTGTGTGTGTGTGTGTGTGTGTGTGTGTGTGTGTGTGTGTGTGTGTGTGATGCATTAAAACAAAAACGGTATTCTGGATAAATCGCCGGTAGCGCTTGCTTTGCGCCTCTGCGGTCCCGGGTTCGACGCCGGCAGGTGCAAGGGTAGGTGGGCGCCCATTTAAGTTCGGTGGTATCCTCTTGGTTCTCTGATTTCCTCCGCCATGGAAGGCCACATTATGCCAACATCTCACCTGTAGAGAGCACGTTTGTATGAGTTTAAAGAACTTCTTGTGCAGTCGACTTAAAATAAATACAGTTTAATTTAATTAGTGAGTGCGTTCTTAATGTCAGACAGCTCCTTGTTCACCTTTCAAGAAAGAGACTTTAAACCTTGAAATATGATTTAGAGTGTTCTGGAGATGTGCACAATGGTTTTAGAATTCTATGTCAGCATATCAGACATTTGTCAAAGAGTCCCACTACTTATTCAATACAGTTACTCCGCAATTATATGTTCCTAATTATTTAACACTCTACAGTCTCTAACCATAAGACAGTGCATGTGTGAAAGCCTGTTTCCGAATCTCTAGACATCTTAAAAGTTTACAGTTGAATTATACATCTGGACACTTGACTTAGTCACGTTAGTTCTAACATCAGCCCCTAATACCATGTGATGTGTGGCAGTGTAGCTGCCAATACAAGACTTTAAAACAACATACATGTTGTCTAGACCCTAATTAGAACCAATGGAAAAGAAAGAAGCGACAAAAATAATCTTTATTATCATTCACAAAATACTATATTTTGCATTTTTTTATGCATTATCTTGATCCTATGAATCCAAGTTAATGCCATGTCTTTCGTATCTCTAGAACCCGACACTGACTTTTATACATACTTAAACTTTACATGGTGAGAACTTAGCAGTTGTAGATCATGATAAGTACCTTGGTCATGACATCAGTCATGACTTAAATGAACCGCTAAATCTCAAGAATAACAACCAGTGTCAATAGAACTCACGGTTTTATCTGAAGAAACATCAAAACCAAACATGAAGGGATTTACGAAACTGCTTATAAGGCTATGGTTAGACCGCAATTTGAATATGCCTTCTGTCTAAAGCCCATACACAAAATTTGAACATCCACAACATTTTTAAAAATTCTAAGTAGAGCAGTTCGTTGAATCAAAAGTACCTACTCTCAAATTGTATGAGTAACTGATATGCAAAAGAAATTATGTTGGTGAACCCTTCAAGAAAGACGCTCCGATGCTTGATTGGTCCTGTTGTACAAAATCGTACACAAACTTGTGGATATTCTCTTACCATCTTATACGAGACAAAGCGACCAAAATCACGAGCCAAATGCTCCCCATTTCATTCGTCCAGATCCAAGCAACATCACTGATTATAAGGAACACCCTATTTAATTGTCCGGGAGTTGGGGAGAGGGGGGGGATCTTTATTTTTTTAAATTTCCGGCCGCCAACTAGCTTTAAAAAATATTCGTACTCTGATCTGTGGAAAAACAGAACTAATTATATTCATTATATTAGATAAAAGAAATGAATTATCTTGAGGTAAAAGACAAAAAAAATCCTTGTTTGAAAGAAAATCCCACCCACCCCAAAAACTAAATGGTCGGTCCATAATTACTCCTATTTCTTCTGTCCATTGTACACTGGAACAAACTCCCACAAAATGTCGCTGTCTTACCTGAACTATCTTCCTTCAAATCAGCAGTTCGCCCATTCTATTGTTATATATCCTAAAACCATTGTATTGCCTAGTCTATTGTTTTATACCCTAAAAGGCTGAAAATTGAAAATATAAATAAGGAATAGATAATACTCAAACTAAAGCAACAGGAAATCCGGAAATAATAATGATATTAATAATAATAATAATAATTAATAATAATATTAATAATAATAATAGTGTAGTAGTAGTAGTAGTATTTACGATAAATAACATCTTCGAAAACAGACCACTCCGTTACTTAAGAAACTTATTTCATAGCCAACTAAATTACCTTCATAGTTTACCCAATTGTGATATTTCATACTTACTTTTTAATAACAGTAATTATTCACCAAATACTGTTACGTTACATTTAAATTACTATTATCAGTAGTATTCATCCCTTCATGTCCATTTAAATTGATTTTTGGTTATTTGAGTTCACTTTTGATTCGTTCATTTATACTTCTTTGTAATTCATTTGAGCATGATTTCGTCCACTTTCGCCAATTCAATTTTATAAAATAAAGTTATTTGCTCTGCGATAATTTAATATTACTTAACAAGATGTAACGTGTTTCCAACTGTCCCGCAGTGGAGTAGCCAACTATGCAAATGACGGTTAATCATGGACGATTTCAAAACCAAACTTTCATAATAGAGCCCACTCAATTATTTTAAGTCGTACAATTCGTATAAACATTTGTGCTTTAATGGTTCTATTCTCTCTCTCTCTCTCTCTCTCTCTCTCTCTCTCTCTCTCTCTCTCTCTCTCTCTCTCTCTCTCTCTCTCTCTCTCTCTCTCAATATAAAGTTAATATTGACATAATCTGGTATTGTTCCTTTTTTAATATAATGATAATCCTTGCGAGTGACCAATATTTGAGTCTGTAAAAAAGTACGTCATATTTTTGTTTTGTAAACGTTTTGTCCTAAATGATGACTTGATAGTGAAATGCGATATTTCATTACAAGTGAAAATTTATCAGGTATGTTGCATAAAATTAGCCTGTGTATGTGTGTGAGTGCGTGTGTAAAAATGTGAAATACTTGTCATAAATCATAAATTTTCTTTATTTTGTTTTCATTGTCAGACATCGCGAATTTTATTATTATTATTATTATTATTATTATTATTATTATTATTATTATTATTATTATTATTATTATTATTAAATAAATAAAAAAATAAATAAATCCAAAAGACTGAAGTTGTGTCTTATTTGCCCTGCTCTATTTTGGTCTTGCGATCAGGATTCTGGTTTACAAGTAAATTTGGCAATGCAAGGCAAACACCAGGTTGTACACGCCACTGGAGGCCAAAGATGTTTTTCCCGCCAGGAGCTCAATTTCGGCCACAGGGGGTTATACGTGATGTCACGTATGACGCTGTCCCCCAATACTGGAAGTGACCACTCCGAGAATGGAGCGGAACAGTTTTGTTCAACAAAACTCTACGAGAGATCTACGTCAGCCGAGAGTCTTGTCCTGGTTTGTACAATTGCTTTTTACCTATAGGTGTCGCTCATTGTTTCTTCCTTGTTTTCTTCTGTCTGAAAGATATACCAGCTATACTGTAAAGTCCATCAGCATAATATTTACATAGGAAATAATGTAAACATATGGATAATGTACTTTAGAGTTACAAAATGTATTGGTGCAAATCGGACAATGCGTTCCCCTTTTATTTAACTCCCTGAGTTAATATCACAGTCTGACGATTTGGAAGATTTTCATGCAGAAACGAAATACTGTATTAAGTATACATATATTAGGGGCCATCCATATATGACGTCACTCAATTGTGGCCGATTTATGAGACCCCCCCCCCCCCCTTCGTCACATTTCGTCACAAAAACTCAGACCCCCTCATATATGACGCCACAAAGCCTTGACCCCTCCAAATAAAAATTTTCAAAAATAAAATTGGTTTGATATCACTTTGTATTAGAAAAACACACAACAATACAACCCTGCGTTCTGAATTATTTATTTCTCTGGTAGATGGCGCTGGTGTTGTTTTGTGACGTCACATTTTCAAACCCCACCCCACCACCCGTCGTCACACATATCGTCACACAAGTCAGACCACCACCCCTCGGTGTGTGACGTCATATATGGACAGCCCCTTATGGCGTAGGACCAAAATATAATGCAAAATATGAACATTGTGCACTTGATTTAAGAATACTGATTAACTTGTCAAGCAATTGACAACTTTACTAGGCTTTTGGAAGCCTCGTTTTGAGCGTTACAGTCATTTGTATAGACCTGTACCAGACCCTTGTAAAGCAAAGATCTCACAGAGTCAGACGACAGGTTTGATTAAGCGAGACTATTAACTGAAGGGCATGGAATGATGTGCGGTCCCGGTAGCTATCTTCGATGTCATTGCGAACTAAAGTTGTGATGATTCAAGGATGTGAGCCAGTTAGGTTAGCCTGATGGACACTTTTGCATGTATCTCATTGACTTTCAGTTCAAAGACATGACAATTATTTATAACATTTTTCATACTGTTGATTCCATTCTGTAAAAATGTTTTTTTTTTTTTTTTATCTGTTCTAAATTTTTGTAAGCGTTCAAGAAACAGGATTAAGGTAAGGTTCTATTTCTAAAATATTCAGATATATTTTTTTACAAGTAGATGTTTTTCCTTTAATTGTAAGATCGTACTTTTTGCTTTACATATTTTGTTTATATTTTTTACTTGTTCAGCTTTGTGCTGAATACCATAGTTACAACGACGCTCCTGCCGTATTTATTTCCCCTCCCCTCCGTCTCCCTTTCAAGTAATTTGAATTTTCTTCCGACGTTTCTGAAACATTGACAGGAAGATACATGTAGCTATCTTAGCGAACTTAAGTTTGGCAGCCTTTAAATTGGAATCTGTTAGTAATCATACACTTGCTTGTTAGCTATGTAGGTCAAGGGAAATAGGTCATAGGTAATATTTAGTTAACTTAGTATATTTCATTTACAAAATTCAAAAGCTTAGTCCATTTGATTTGCTCATTTTTATTGTCTGATACAAGAGATTCTGTTCATATCAATGATATAGACTGTGCCATGAGATACTATCAGTTTTGTATCAAATCTGTGTCTTCAAACTCTGTAGGTTTTCACAGCATGCTGTGGCTGGCGTCGTTATTCTAGACTATTCAGGATTTTATAGCATGCTGTAGCTGGCGTAGTCATTTTATACTCTTCAGGATTTCATAGCATGCTGTAGCTGGTGTAGTCATTTTATACTCTTCAGGATTTCATAGCATGCTGTGGCTGGTGTAATCATACAAGTCTGTTCAGGATTTCATAGCATGCTGTAGCTGGGGTCGTTATTCTAGACTATTCAGGATTTCACAGCATGCTGTAGCTGGCGTTGTCATTTTATACTATTCAAGATTTCATAGCATGCTGTAGCTGGCGTCGTCATACAGGACTCTTTAAAGTTTTATGTTGTTGCCGGCGTGTTGTAGTCAGGGTCGTTAACATAGACTTTGCACGTACTCATAGTGTGCAGCTTACACTATGTTACAGTTTCGTACGCATTGGCATTGTAGTTCAAGCTGTGAAATGAAACTATTGAAATATCGTATCTTGCATCGACAGAATAGTTTTGGTTTAAATGTGACAATTTAGTGTTCATCTTCATTGAGATTCTCATCATAGATAAAGAGGTAGAAACATTGCTCAAAGAACTCTTGGATGTTCGAAATGAGAGCATATCAAAACATGTTCCAAGGATCCTCTCAATAAACCCGTATTTCTAACCACAGAAAGAAATAATGATTAAATTTTGAGGTAGATCTTTTATAGAAACTGATCGAACAAGTGGTCAATGGGCAGAGGGTGCGAAGCAACATTTGTCAAATGTAGATGGTATTAGGGAGCAAATTGAACTTTTCGCGGCTCATTTCACTGGACAAGCTAGAAATAAAAGCAAATAATAATTAAAAACTATATCCCTTGGGGAAAATGGATATCATCATTCGAGTATTTCAGGTCAAAGACACTTGTGCTCATTTAGTTCTAGCAAAGTCATCAGAAAGATAATAAGTCTTTGGAAACCTGGTCATTGATATTGTTGAAATTGATGGATATTTTTCTAAAAGAAAAATCACACGATTATACGCGATAGAGGTGTCATTGTAACACAACGTTTCATTGACGGGGTCAGGGATCTCTACCTTAGGGGGGAGATACGAAGGTTTCAGGAAGAACATCCAACTATGTCCTTCACGGAATTTAAGAAATCATTCTGAAATGGGGTGAAGATATTAAAGTTAAAAGTACAAGGACACACCTTTGTATACATTACTTTAAAAAAGTACAGAAAAATGGTGTGAAAGAAATACTGACAAAGAAAACTAAGAATTGATGAAATTGTTGCAAATCAGCATGTCTGAATTGAAATGAAATCAAAAGCAATTCAATTTATTAGTATAAATACCATGTAAGAATAAAAGCTGGCATAAACACAAACCTACTCAGTCAGTCAGTAAAAGCAGATGTAAACTTCGTTGTCTTATTGGTTTTATATGTCAAGGTCAATTGCTATCGAGTCAAACATTGTCCCTCAAAGCCCAATGCTAAAACGGAGGGAAAAAAATCCGGTCACAAACAAAGTAACAAAGATGGGTAAGAGAATTCACAGAGTTTGGGTAACTAGTATTTCCAGCTGTGAAGAGTCTAGCAGTAAAAAATGAAAATAGACTCACCAGACCTAAACAAATACATTTCACAGACAGGTATATGGAAATATCCTGAAGATGGGGTAAAAGCAGACGTTCCCAAATATCTATAATTACTGAAACCTTCTTGCGAAGCATATTACAATAACTCATAGCGTGATTGATGTAACCAAATAGATAAGAGTTGTGGGTGCCATTAATTTAGAAAGTCCTTATTTGAGCCATGTTCAAGTTGAATCAGAGGCTTTATGAAGGAAGTTTCACAATGTAGATATGTTAGTCCTTAAAGGACCCAACCAGAACCCAAGTGGTGTAGAGGAAATAAAGTACTTGCGATGGATAAAAAGAATCTTCATGTTAATGAAAGCAAAGAGTTTGAGGAAAATGGAGAATATTCAAGTTGAGAAGAATTGCTGTATAGGATTGACTTGGGTGAAATGAACTTTAACAATGAACAGAAGGTTTCTATTGTAGGGCTTTTCAGTAAATATTAGGACTGTTTTTGTAAGGATCCAGCAAATTACAATAACAACCTCTTTGAGGGACGTGAGGTCTTTGGTTCATGCAAGAGAGATAATTATAGTCAGCGAACATTCTATGGAAAATCAATCTAGTATCCTGATTTTTCCTCAATATTCAAAGAATGAGTTTAACAAGTTTCATACGGCAGACGCTGTCATTTCCAGAGTAATGCACTGTAGACGGTCTGGTTTTAGACATACACAGAGGCAACGGAAGCGAGCAATATGCACCGGTCATATAATTGCTTAGAAAATGGGATAGACTTGTCTTAGATGGCGATGTTGTGTTTTGAAGAGGTCAGATCCCGTAGAAGGTCATAATTTAACATTTGTCACTCAAATACCTCTATAGCCAACAAGGTTGTAATTCCTTCATAATTTTCCCTGGGCATCAAAATACAGAACGAACTCTGTCGTTGCTTAGGCCATGGTGCTTCTTGTCAGTCATAGCAAGTGATGTTCACCACTGTAAGACATATACATTGGCCAAATTTTGAACCTGAAAGCGAAGCCAAGAATCAACAATGTAATTACCAGCACACCATTAAAGATACTGGTCATTGACTTCACACACTTGGAAAAGCGTCGCATGGAAGCGAATACGTCTCAGTTATGACTTTTTTCAGCAAACTGACGGCCGCTGTTCCTGCAATCATTGAAGAAGCATCCTCTGTTGGTAAGGTTCAATTGCATGAATAGTTCTTCAATATGGTATACCAAACAGAATCCAGAGACCAGGGCCGATATATCGAGAATATGTTGGTACAGGAGCTTTAGACGATATAAGGAAATCGCGAACTATACCATACCACCATCAAGGCAATGGTCAATGTGAACGTTTTAACAGATCCATGCATGGTATGTTAAAACATTGTCTGCAGAAAAAAAGAGGGCGGCTCGTAGAGATTATAGTAATCAAGGATCATCTATCGATGAATGTGTAGAAAATCGTCAGACAAATGTAGAACAATTACACAGGTGAACAAATATATGAAGGCAAAGGAAAGAAGAGAACAGTGCAATAAACTCTGGAAGGCAGATGAAGTTCTTATTCCAGAAGGTGCGAGGGTTTTCCTCAGCAGTCATCCTTTGGGTAGAAACAAAATGCAGGTCGCCTGAGACCCGACAGTATACAAGGTCATTAAAAGGTTGCAGAACAAGGCACTGTCATACAGCTCGCAGAAGGCGTTGGACCATCAAAAAAACATTGTGAATAGCTCAAATTGTGCATGCCATGCACTTAACAAGAGGATATTCTGAAGACGAAAGTAATGCTGAGGACAGCCATTCAAAAAGCTGTGTGTGTTGGGGGGGGGGGGGCGACAATTTAAAAGAATCTGATTCTAGTGATCACTTAAAATCTTTTGTTGGTTTAAGCTAGAGGTCAAATCGAAATACAAGTTTCTGAGCAGGGGATAACCAAAGACAATTGTTCGGAAAGCATCAGAAAACTTCTAACGACAAACACACGTGTCGAAAAAGCACGAGAGCCGAAAAATATGCCTCAAACCCCCGGCATTAAAGGTCAGCAGTAAAAAACAAAGGACAAAAATCAGAAAATCAAACATATTAATCTTCCATGCCGCTCTAGTAGGATAAATACAGGCAAGCATTCTAACCTCTTTAATTTACCGTGTTCAACCGTAAGCATAGCATACATGTCCACAGTTTAGAAGCGGAACAAACACAGACTATAAAAACCGAGGCCTCTACAAACTCGGAAACAAAATGCAATCTACTCCAAAGGTCAATCGGTTTCAGCGTGCAGATTTTCATGGGTTTGGAAAAGCTATGGCTCTATTTTGTACCAGTCTAAGTAATTCTCTCGGGCAAACATTACAGATATGTTGGAGCGAGTTTTGCGAAAGGAAACCAGTATATGATTATTTTATCATATATTTTTCTTTCTTTCTTTTGTAAATAGTTGCTCTTCAGTATAAATGTTTTAAGTTTTACGTATTTTTTAGGACAAAAATAGCAAGCAAGGAAAAATGTATTTCTCTTGTCTCTATATGTGCTGTTAGTAAAGCAATATGTTGTGAAATTTTTGCACGGGCTTAAGATTCTATTTTTGAGAGACCTACGAAATTCCTTCCAAACGAATTTTGTCTTTTTCTGATCAATGTTTTACTTGTTCTGCAGTTCACCGTTTGTATGATCAATAAAGATGCATTTTTGCCTGTTTGGCACTTGCAGTTTATACATAAAGGTAATTTGCCAGCAGAAGTTTACAGAGGTTGCTCGTCACTTACTTTTTGTTCGCGTCGTTGCCATTGATTCAAGCAAGTTGATGAATACTGTAGTTTGTTTGCAGAGTTGAGTGCTGAGATACCTTTACCTTGCAAACGTGGGTTTTACTATTTCATGCATAATTAAAAAATAAAAACTTTATTATACATGTATTTTGTAACGTTAAGTTGGTAAAGTGGCAAAGTCATAAGCTCGGAATTTAGGTTCGAATCCTGCAGAAGTCGATCAACTAATAGTTCATATTTTACTTATTGAAGTGTCCTCTTTTGTCTAATGTATATAATGTTTTAGTAATTGTGTCTGATTATGAGCGACTCAATCTTGTATTTTTTACACAGGTAGATATGACAGACTTTGTGTAGCTAGGCTTTGGACCTAAACTGTGTGGTCAGAATTCCTTACTCACGAACTACTTATTTACATCATGCTTGACTTTTATGACAGAGCTCTTGTATGCATAATGCAATATTGACCAAGTAAATTATTTCAAGTTGTACAATCCCATGAAAGTCTTAGCTCTAAAGGTTCTCTCTCTCTCTCTCTCTCTCTCTCTCTCTCTCTCTCTCTCTCTCTCTCTCTCTCTCTCTCTCTCTCTCTCTCTCTCACACACACATACATACACGCACACACCCACACGCTTTTTTACATCTATCTCTATTTTCTTTTTCTTCTTTAGGAGTATATGATTAATATTTAAATAGTCCAGAATTGTGCCTTGTTTGATATATTGATATTCCTAGCCTGTAACAATTGTGTAAGTCTGTAAAAAAATGTCATGTTTTTTGTCTTAATAGTTTCGTTATATATGATGACTTGATAGTTAAATACAGAATGCCATCACTAGTGAATCTTTATCACATATAGGTGTCGTCGTAAAATGAGTGTATTTATGTTTGTGAGAATGTGATATACATGTCATAAATTGCAATTGCCTTTACTTTCTTTTTCTTGTAGGACATTCCCAGTTTTTTATATTCTTTATTATTATTATTATTATTATTATTATTATTATTATTATTATTATTATTATATGAAAAGAAACCGTCAGTACATGAGTTAACTTATTTGCCCTTCAACATTATATATATATATATATATATATATATATATATATATATATATATATATATATATATATATAGGATACGTTGTTGAGAAACTCAAGTCGCGGAAATGATTATCGAAACCTGACCACTTCTTGCCCTATATGGTAACATTGACCTGATTTAGGATCTTTCATTGTTTCCTTAGATACTGTCAAATCTTAAGTTATTAATGAAACAACCTTTTGTTAAAAGGAGTATTAATTAGGTTTTTCGTTGTAAGTTTCTATGAACCCCTATGAAAATGGTTCCAAATATGAAACAAACAGGTTTGATGGTAATTCAGTTTGACTAAACTGTCTGAAGAAACCGCCAATATTTGGATTTCTTACACATTACTGTCAAAGGAATGTATATACATAAAGATATAAACAAACAAAAAATATGTTTAACAAATTCGTCACTTCCTTCAGAACGGTTGTATTTATTAAAAAGATATTTGAGATTTATTCTTAAAAACATAATTAGCGTCCTAACCATGTTTAAACGTGTTTAGGGGAGCCTCTGAACACATGAGATATACCATAATGACCCTTCACTCAGCATCACCATAGACGATACTTTATCATTTGTTTCACTCTTTGCACTCATAGATCGTTGAAAAAAAAATCGAGTAAATTACGTTTGACGTTTCATTTGTCGTGCAAATTGCCCCGTTTCACGCTGTAAATATCGTGTTTCTTATTGATACGGATGAAGTAGGATATTCCTATGTATCGAAAATAAACCTAACGTATGTATGTACGTATGTATGTATGTATGTATGTATGTATGTATGTATGTATGTATGTATGTATGTATGTATGCATGCATGCATGTATGTATGTATGTATGTATGTATGTATGTATGTATGTATGTATGTATGTATGTATGTATGTATGTATGTATGTATGTATAGGGTTTAACGACACGTCAGCACAATACTGGCTATATGCTGCCGACTTAAAGTTAAGTTCTAAAATTGTAAAGATAAAGAATTACAAAACAAAACCCATCTTATGAAGATAAAACCTTCCAAAAACAAACGTAAACATCTAGGACAACAAGATCAAAGATAAATCCTTCCATGAAAAACGTAAACATGTAGTACACAAGATCAAAGATAAATCCTTGAATAATAAAAGTAAACATCTAGTATACAAGATCAAATATAAAAGGTAAAGACATTTAAAACTCTGTAAAATGTATATAAAATAAAAGATAAAGGTAAAACAAAAAATATGAAATCCTCAAAATATTGAATATAATTGCAAAATGTACGTACGATTAGAAGTTTAATAATGATAATTTATAACTACCGTCTATACTCGCGTATAAAGCGATACCAACTGCAAACTGCATAGACCCAGATCTGCCTGCAGATCTGGATCTATGCAGTTTGTAAGGACGAATCAGTAGAACAAACAACACAGACCCTGATCGGCGCATTATGCGACAGCCGATCAGGGTCTATGTTGATTGCATTTGGACCCGGATTTACGCGAGTATATACGGTAATGTAAAAAAACAAGATTGTGAAATGAATGTTGTGTTCAATATTTACAAAGCACCAACAACTTTTCTTCTCAAATCAATGTTCATAAATTGTGAATTGTGTATTTCATTTATTTTACGAAAAATAATTCAGTCGTAGGTTGCAGACTAAAACGAGTTAACATGCTATAAAAGGACAGTTAAAAAATGAATGACTTCCATATATAGCCTGAATGGATTTAATAATCTATTGATTGTTGCACGCTGCATTAAACTTTTGGGTGATTTTCCAAATGGGCCCTCGGAATGACGCTGTACCAGCAGCATCTAGTTTCTTGTATATTCGGAACTACTTTTGTTCACATGTCATATTATGGCGAAAGAAGACACAGTCACAATCGGAACTAAGTAAGCCTTTTCTGTCGCAACATATGCGGTGCACTCCGCTGGAGGCGAATCACCAAACCCATCAAATTGATATGTATTCCTACAACTACTTCCGAGGTTATTTCTCCGACTTGACGGAAATGGCTGAACGATGTTCCGATCGAATTGCAGTTTCTAAAGTTATGCACCTTTATCACGCCATTTAGCAACTACTGAATATTCTGTATAATACAATAGTTATCTAGAGTCGATCCGTTTCTGTACGAAAAATTAGCTAATTATGTGCCTTTATAAGAAATGAAGAAATAAACAGTGAATTCATAATACTTTTAGCAACTATTTCACTAATGGAAGTAGTGCAAAGAGGGAAAGGTTTGCTAATGGCACTGTTTGGCACGCTAATGGTCAGAAACCATTAATCTGTAATCTGTGTAATCTGTTTAATTCCTATTATAACCCAGTTTTCGACTTTTTCTCAAACTCCACTAAGCATAGCAAAGTTATACTACCGCAATGATTGATCTAATAGAATACCACAATAGTTGATCCATTTGTTGTACATAACTGTGCATGAAATGTGGAATTTATTCATATATTATGTAAAACTTGTTATCCTTTGTTATATGTATCTAAATTTTCAAAAAGTACTCCCTGTAAACGTTGGAAGGGTCTGTCCACTTCTTAAAACAGCCAAGTTTGACCTCGTACAGATGTGGGTTCGAGTCGCAACTCGATGAACGTGGGTATGTGAGAAAGCTTGCGCGTGGGTCGGTGGTTTTTCCCGGAGTTTTCCAGGGTTCTTCCTGCACCAAATATACCTGCCGGCATGTATAGCCTATCATGTGTTGAAAAATGGAGTTAAAACCCACAAACCAAAAACCATCGTACAGGTGTAAACACGTAGCATAGTTTAGTGTTCTGCAACTAGAGCTGACTTACCCTTAAGGATACGCCACCCAATTCATGAACTACTAATGCAGTACGAAAAGTACCTGGAGTGTGTCAAATGTAAATAGACACTGGACAGAAAATCTAAATATGGAAATATACATTTTCTTCTCCTTCATAATCAATCCTCTTCGTGTTCACGTACATTGATTTATACACGCAGATAAACAAAGTGCATTTTACTACACGATTGTAGCATGTAAAACTGTTTTCATGATTGTATGTTTGAATTATTCTTATCTACTTTTGAAATGACTCCTACTATAAAAACAGCAATGCAAATGCAGCATGTATTAATCTGCCCTAACGACCATGACACATATAAATGGGGTTGGTATTTCCAGGTAAGCAATGCCTATTATAAATAGTAGTGTTACGACTCTATGGTCTAAGAAAAATGTAACAGAAAGAAAGTGAAACCAACAAATCAAGTAAAAAATCAACAAGCAATTTATTACTAGATAATTAAAATGAAAAATCAAAAATTCACTTACAGTAATGTGTTTTGAAATCCTAATAATCCAATAAGAATGATTGTTCTAATCACAAGTCCTAAATATAGAATGTTCCGAATTCACGGCTGTGTCCTTGAATGTTATGATGTGCTAATGGTCTCCAAAGTCCTGATGTACTAGAAATCTTGATGTGCTGATGTCAAAATGAAGTATTCCAAAATATCTGAATAAGTTCAGTTAAATTCCAAAATCATCAATTAAAAATCCAAAATCCAAAAGTTTATGAGCACTGTTATAATCCAATGAATATTTAAAATAATTCCTCTCTTAGAATTTGGAATAAATTTTCACAACTGTAATAGCTCTTTACAAGACTGATGGTAATGTCAAAACTGAATAAATGTCCACCAAACATGGTATATATAAAGATTGGTCACATGACAGAATGTTCTAGAATGTGTGTCATCTTAATGGAATTTTACTTGTAAACAAAATTCAACCTTGACCTTCAAATTGA
The DNA here is from genome assembly GCA_029931535.1 of Margaritifera margaritifera. NCBI lineage: Eukaryota > Metazoa > Mollusca > Bivalvia > Unionida > Margaritiferidae > Margaritifera > Margaritifera margaritifera. The sequence goes on from JAQPZY010001611.1 coordinate 1,146,033, forward strand.
GAAAACATATTGATCAAAACAACCTAATTCAAGGACACTAGTTAAACATGTTTTTCCTGATAACATTAAGATTTAAGCAAATATTAAAGTGAAGAAACATTTATAATTTCCTAAAATATTTATAATATTATATAAACATCATACATAACAGTAGACTTAACCTACGTAGATAGAAGGTACAATTTGAGACATCAATCACAAAGAATACAACCTTTGAAATAAAGTATGAAGAAAAAAAAATGTCTGGTTCATTTACGTATAGCAATAGCAATGAAATGATACCTTTGATATATTGCTTAAGGGCTATTGGTAAATCACAATTCAGTACAGGTGGATGGGGAATGGTACTCTGGTTAAGAAGAAATGGTTACAAATCTTTGGATATGGCGCCATCTTGCGTATGTAGAGATTGTGACGTGAGAGAGAGATCGAGAGATCAGAAAGATCGAAAATATGGGTTTAAATATTGAACTATGGTGGGCCATGATTGGTATACTTGTGCAACCAAGAAAGGTAAAAATGAAGATGCAAGTATTATGAGTAAGATGAACGGTTGTTTTTTGTTACTTTAAAGCTTTTGCTTGCAATGGGTTTGTTGTTGGTCCTGAGCTGTTCGGGCGAACGAAACTCTGGCCCGGGGCCCAGTAGAGGGGCGGTGACGAGACAGACAAGGCTGTCAACGGGACAATCAGGGTGGAGCACCGTACAACCACACAGCAGCCAACTTCGTCGATGGATGTTAGTCAGGTTCTGGCCAGTATTTAGCAGAACTGAAAACCGCGAACCAAAATTACACTCAACCTGACCAGAAAGGTCGTGATCTTTCCCATGATCTAAGGCAGGAGAACACGGAACTACTTGAGCAAAATTTGAAATTTTGAAATTGGGAATCGGGTAAAGTAGATGGAAACACAAATAGACAAATTGGAGGCTCAATCTAGAAGAAATAGTCTTATTTTTGTTTGGTTTATCTGGTCTGCTAACGAAGGATGGGCTGCATGTGAGAAGAACGTCAACACTTTCCTACAGAACACTCCTCATACAGACGAAGCGCGAAATATCCAGATCGAGATGGCACATAGGCTGACGTCCAAATACTAAGGTACACCGAGCACGGGCTATTCACCGATCATAGTCAAGTTCACCTTGTTAACGATAGAGACCGTATCCTACAAGTGGCACGAAAAGCACTCAATAAACCGAGCGGATAACGTGTCTCAGAAGATTACACTCAGCGTATCAGAGGCGAGAGATAATTACTCTATGAGTTTATGAAATATGAAAAGAAGAGGGATGGATTCGCGACAATCAGATATAATAAACTGATTCTCGGTGGGCAGGTTTGAATGTATGACTGGGAGAAGGAGGAGGTTTGTTCCGTTGTCACGGCGCGAATATAGGAGCGAGAAACTTACCACGGAGCACTGGACATACGATGGATCAATATGCCAGAGGAATATGGATGGAGCTGATTTAACCAGTGAGGAACATAATTAGGGGACAGGTCAAGGCAACTATGATGTAAATAATTACAATGTTTTCTGTAATAAATGTATGTCTTTCTTGTATTGGAATGTCGAAGGAATTACAATATAAACATAGCTTTGAATTTGCCTCTTACTGGATGCATTTCGACATAAAAGGTTTTTGCGAAACATGGGATATGTCGGAAGAAGATTTTCATAATTTCTTTTAGGGACATAAATCTTTTAGCTTTGTGAGTAAAAAGAAACATGTCAGTAGGAACTCAGGGTTGTAACCGTATTTGTCAAGACGAATCTAGTAGAATACTGTATAGTATCAAAAATATACAGTGATATACAAGATTGTGTTGTGTTGCATATTTCTTCTAATTTACTGAATAATATCAAAGATATAGTTTTATATTTGTATATATTTCACCCGAGAGATCGCCAATTTATGACGATCCTAAAGAAAATGGAATTTATTTATTTATTGAGAAATTAGAAAGAATATAATCCGTATACCAAGCAGCTGCTTTGGTTTTTTAACGGGAGATTGTAATGCTCGTATACAAGATCTTCTTGACTTTGTACCTCATGATATTTTTGGAAAATATTTTAAAATGTAGAAAGCATGTATGATTGGGATCGCTTTTCTCAGCTACGTAATACAAAGGACTGTGAAACACACAATAGTTTTGGTTTGGCTTTTGTACAAATGTGCACAATTTTTAATATACATGTTTTAATGGTAGTCTTTTCAACGATAAGGAAGGGAATGTAACATGCATTGCGAATAATGGCAGCAGTAAAGTGGATTTTGTTGTAGTCTCCGCAGAGTTGTATCCCTTTATATTAAACTTCGGTATTGACGACGGAAACGAATCCTCCTCCCATTTTCCGATCTATTGTAACATGAAATTTGTTGATAAATTAAATAATTGTAGTAAAATACATCAGAATGCAAGGGATTATGTTTGTAATGAATATGTCAGTGATGATAACGTTAGCGATAACGTCGAAGACGATGACGACGATAATGATTGGCAATTTGTTCTATTTAAAGACACAAATGGGGAATCTTTTCTCCAATGTTTTGAGCAGAAATATATTGAACATGTTCAAGACATAACCGATTTTCTACACCTAAATATCGACGATAGTGTAAAACAAAGTTTGGGTCTTTTTATAAGGAAATTTGTGTTGAAATGCAGCCAACGAAAATCCCAGTTTTACCACAGAAGGTGCAGCCCCAACGGTATGGGATCAAGACTGCGAGAAAGCTAAACAGGAGAAAGTCAATTTTTTTTCTTTTTTTAGAAAATATAGATTGAAAAACCAAACTATTCATCTAGACGCATACGTTCACAGTAGAAACTCATTTAAAAGATTGTATCAATTGAAAAAGTCATTAGAATGAAAAGTCAATGAGTGATAAACTTGTGCAATCAAGAAATTACCCCAAAAATTTAGGCAAGTGTTAAAGGGAAGAGACTATAAATAGGTAAATGTAAGAGAATCTAAAGTAACAAAGAATGACTGGTTAAACTTTTTTCGTTCTTTAATAATGTCTAATAGAGATGAAAATACAGATGACGATGAAGGTAATGCGAGAAATGAGAATAACAATTTTGAATTGAATAAACCAATTACAAATTAAGAAATAATTGATAGCGTTCGCTCTTTGAAAAATAAAACTCCAAGTCCCGACAAGATACTGGTCATTTGTCATCAGTGAACTTTGCCATGCATTGTTTCATTTCTTAATGAGCTTTTTAATAAAATCTTTGGAACTGAAGAATATTCAAAGGAGTGGCCAAAAAATATAATACGTCCGATACTTAAGAATAATAGTATGAACGACACAAGCAATTACAGGGGATTTTCTCTAATAAATGCAGTGGCGGCGCGAGGGGAGGGGTCGTGGGGTCAATTACCCCCGGGCGCCAGGCGAAGGGGGGGGGGTGCCGTCAGGATTGTTTTGTTTTTTTCCTGCTAAAATTTTCATAGTATTTAACATCACCTTAGTGTAACGGGGGCTTAGATGGGGGCGGGGGGGGGGGGGAGAGAGGATGGAGGTTGACAAAAACTATTCTCTGTGGCAAGGTAGGGGCGCCATTAAAGAACATAGCCCCGGGCGCCTCTCGAACCCTCGCGCCGCCACTGAATAAATGCAGCGTGTAATGCCTTATAGTGTGCAGATAATGCAGCTAATAATATTTATGCAACTGTATGGTTACTAAAAGAACAAATTTATGCCATATATGAATTTTTTTTATAAAACAGAAATGGAAATTAATCTAACCCAAACAAAAATAATTGTCTTTTGAAACGGTGACTTTTTTAAGAGTTATAAGCGTTGGTATTATAGGGGCAGACTTATTGAAACGGTTTCTTTTTATACATATACTGGGTTGCTTTTCACACTGAGGCAGTGCTGGACTAAAGCTAAAACAAAAATGAAGCTTTGAAATCAGTATCTAGAACTTTTGGGTATCAACAAATATTTGGAAGATTACATATAAAGGATATATTTTAAAAATTTGATGCTATGGTGAAACAAATTTTATGTTACGATTTAGTAATATGGGGCTATGAATATTCACCAGAAATAGAAGCAATTCAGCAAAGATTTTGTAAAATAATATCTTAACGTACCATATACTGTGAATAATTATGTAAGTCTCTGTGAATGTGGACGATACCTTTTGAATGCAACTTACATGTTCAGATGAGTAATGTACTGGACTAAAATTATACATATGCCGACAGCTAGATATCCTTTCCAGTGTTATTATATTAAAGAAAATTGGATGATGCTGGCAAAAGCACATGGGCCAGTAAAAGTTAAACAAATTTATTATCTCATAGTTTTGGCTATGCATGGATAATGCAAGAAATGAACGACAGAAACAGTTTTCTACCCATTTTAAGACAACGTCTGTTTGATTCTTCATTACAGGTCTGGTCAAGTAAGATTGGCGATTCACAACAAAAGAAAAAAAATGTATAGTCTGTGCAAGTCGTCGTTCCTGGAAATTTTAAAAAATGTTAACATTAGAACTACCTTTCATTTTCAGAAAAACACTTACATCTTTTCGATTATCTAAACATGATTTAATGATTGAAAGAGGAAGACAGACGTAAATTAAAACAGATTTGCAAATTATGTCTTAAAGAAAATATTATTTGTGAGAAGATGAGTACCATTTTGTATTTATATGTGCTTCTTATACCAATTTAAAACGGAAATATCTTGACGTGATGTATTATATCAACCCTTTAGTGGATAAATTTACAAATCTAATGTCCAGTCAAAAAATAAATCTATTTACAAGTGTTTCAAAGTTTTAGCATTTTGCTTTTAAACTAAGAGATTGGCTGTTAAAAAGTATCCAAATCAACATGTAAACTAGTTTATTTTACATGTCTTTTTATGGCGCACTGTGTATTAAAATTTGTTTGATTTGTTTTGTTTTATCCCGGAGGTCTGAAGTACTGAATACACTTTCTGTTCTCTTCTGTAATAGTAATGCCTTATTCCCTTCAATAAAGTATCCTGTAACACTTAGTAGTGGATCTGTCAAAAAATAACTTCAAATTAGAAAAAAATCAATACCATTTTGTCCATAGACTTTGATGTAATGTAGAGGAATATGGGGTTTCTTGGCATTGAAAAGAAGAGTTGTGACACTTGTCAATCATCCATTTAGTGATAAGGAGCAATGGACGTTTGATAAAACTTTGAATACTTGAACATGAGGTGTCTTTCTGCACACATTTTTTTTGTAAATAAATGAAATGTTATGCTGTCATGAAAACCTGGAATGTAGTTAATAATAAAAGGTATGGAGGCCTGAACTGGCCATAAGCAGCATTCTACGAAAAACACACTGACACAACTGTACGTTTATTTTGGGAATAATGATAACGAGAATAATGTAAATGCCACATTTTCTGATAATCCCCATGCTTAATAGTTTGGAATATTATGATCTGTTCATATTTCTTTCTGTTCATATTTGTCTGCCTGGCTGTGTATAATATTTCTTATGATGTAAGGTGAAATACAACTGGTAATGTAATTGTTCATACTGTAAAAATTAATGAGTGCTGGGGATAATTCTGTAACCACGTTTTTGGTGACTTTGTAATGGGTTTAAGGCAAAATGTACGAAATCTAATGTAAAATGTAAAGTCACTCGCTTGACATGTTAACCCATTTTTATCTACAAGCTTTTTAAGAAAACACAAGATACTGTTTCACAGTCAGACCATCTGTAATTATGTAATGTCCTTTAACTCCTCCTGGACCATTTAAGCTATACAATTAAAACTTGGATCAGTGGTATCCCTATGAGTACAGAACGTGATAACACTTTTAGAATTTAAACCGTGCTCCTGGATGTGGGGGCAGTAGGGATAGGTGTGGCATTACCTAAATGTCATGTGACTCCAGAGTGGTGTGTCTCACATGTCTAAGAACACATGTCTAAGAACTGGTACATGTAATCGATGACTGGAATAGAGAGAAATGACCCCCAGGGATTTGGTCGCTGAGTTGTAACTTACAAACTTGTAAAACCTCCACCCCATACCCATATGCAGTATATTCACATACTGAGAATGAAATGACACATTGAAACATGCGATATATTGGCCCTTGAGGCTAATCTGTAGCCCGACCACTCCCATCGTATACACATATATACATTTTGTTACGGAATTATGTATCATTTTTTTAAAATAATGGTATAGTTTTTTTAGTTTATAACCTCTGTATAATAGTCTAATAGGTGTCGTTTTGCAGAGTACACATATGCGGTAATTTCAATGTGACCCAGTACATTGGTCCTGGGAAAATCAATCAAGGTTTGTACCCTTGACCTGACCTAGATTTCGCAATCCAAGAATGATTCATTTTGTTGACCAGAAGTTAGATAGTAAGATCGTAATATTAAGATTTTGATTCGAGACGGAATAAGAATTTGGTTTGTTTCAATGACGCAGTACAGAAACTATAAAATAAGATGTAATCACAGAGTTAGTCATTCCTACATAGTTTCGTCAGCTTGAGAGGTCTTTAACGAAATTGGTTCTTTATATGTAATATTTATTCTGCTTCAGAGATATTATTATACAGTACATTTTGGATTTAGTACTGCTACTTCAGAAATATTTTCCAGACAGTACATTTTTGCGATTAACTACTGATATTTAAAAATTATACAGCTCCGTTGGAATTATCGGAAACATCTCTAGAACTTGTGTGATATTGCATATTCACAAGGATTACTTGGAATTAATAACACTTGGATATAACTGATTCTTGTTAGTACATCAGCACAGGGGTGTTTTCATTCGGAATATTCTTCATTCGGAATATTTGGATTAACTTCCGGATTTGTGAACTTTAGAACAATTTAGGACTTTTAAGGATATTCCACACTGTTATTTATTTTTAATTCTTTCACTTTGATTGTTTGTTGAAATATTATTATATTTTAGGAAATTAAATATTTGTGTTTTAAATCTTGAAAGCTTGTTTGAGTCTTTTCTTTTGTTACATTACCCCTAGTAGTAGCAATTTACTAAGCTTAAAAGACAAATTTAAATATACAACTTATATTGACCCTTGGGTCTAACCTTACCCTGTCGTATTTTTCAAATTACATTTACTTTGAAAGAACAGGAGCTGATGATATTTCATTGATATGAACGCATTTTAAAGAATACAGTTACTCGTGTATCTTGCATGATGACTTTGTCAATTTCACAAAATTTAAGATTTTCTTTGCTTGACTTTTGCCTCGCAGAAGTGCCTTCTCAGTCAGCAGCAGAAATACGTCATACAAGAACAATAGTTCTCCTCGGTAAAAGTAAAATAAATATCTGTACCATTGACGAATAAATGTTATCTATGTTTATTGTGTTTAGCTTATTCAAAGTTTTTTTCATTATCTTCAGATGGTTATTACGAAGGAACGAAAGATGATACCGGAACATATCAAGTTCGGCGGATTAATATTAACAGGACTGCATGCGGTGAAAAGTTCTTTACGTGATATTTTGCTATACTATACCCACCCACCCACCCTATCAAGCATTTTGGCATTATCAATAGCCCTTAAACGAGTGAATTTCGATAAAACTTGAAAAAGCTGAATTTTCATATTAATAAAATGGACCATACCAAACGGTACGCAGTGACGAGATGGTCGGAAAACCTAGATAATGAAACGGTACCAACAGTAGGTGACGTAAATGGTACCTGAAATAGGTTGCAAAATGAATGTTACATGTTTTGTAGTACTATCTAGAGATTATATGTTCATTTATTTGTTGCTATCTTTAAGCACACAGTGATTTGAAAGGCGCACCATCACAAAATAAATTGGTATTACTATTTGTTTCATTTAATATGAAGACAAAAAAAAAAAAAAAAAAAAAAAAAAAAAAAAAAAAAAAAAAAATTATTGTTTGGTCAAAATATTATTTGTTGATCAATAATTAGAAGGAATATAAATTCATATTCAAGCACACCCGTATCCACTGCACATTGGTTCTTTTTGGATTTTGAATTGCATCATGTGATAGTTCTGATAAAGTACTTGTGACGAATTACACATCAAAAACAATTTTCATCCAATAAAGGGTTCATCCTTGTGGTCTTGCTTTCTGAAAAATAGCAATAATAAGGTAAATTTGCATCGGTATTTCCATATGAATGTATGGGGGGGGGGGGGGGCAGATTTGCAGCTTTTTGTGATGATTGTATAATTTCTTTAGTTGATTACTTTATATTTTTAGATTTAAAAAAAAGTCGTTAGAATGACAAGATAATGACACAAGATAACACAAATAGTAAACTGATAAATGTTCCTTTAGAATAAATGATATAAATGATAATAAGGTAAAATCGCATCGGTGTTTCCATATGAATGTATGGAGGGGGTCAGCTTTGCAGCTTTTTTTGATGCTTGGATAATATCTTTAGTTGATTAGTTCATATATTGATATATAACAGTCGTTAGAATGACAATATAATGACAAAAGATAACACAAATAGTAAACTGATAACTGTTCCTTTAGAATGACAATATAATGACAAAAGATAACACAAATAGTAAACTGATAACTGTTCCTTTAGAATGACAATATAATGACAAAAGATAACACAAATAGTAAACTGATAACTGTTCCTTTAGAATGACAATATAATGACAAAAGATAACACAAATAGTAAACTGATAACTGTTCCTTTAGAATGACAATATAATGACAAAAGATAACACAAATAGTAAACTGATAACTGTTCCTTTAGAATGACAAGATAATGACAAAAGATAACACAAATAGTAAACTGATAACTGTTCCTTTAGAATGAGAATATAATGACAAAAGATAACAAAAATAGTAAACTGATAACTGTTCCTTTAGAATAAATGATCTAAGTTGAACGAGTAGTAAAGTCTCCATACACATATAAGAATAATGGGATCTCAAATATACCGTATATACCCGCTTATAAATCAAGTCCAACTGCAAACAACATAGACCCTGATCTGCCGTCGCATAATGCGCTGGCAGATCAGGGTCTATGTTGTTTGTTTTACTGATTACTCCTTACACACTGCATCGGCCCATATCTGCCGGCGCTGGGTCTGTCAGTTTGCTATTGGGCCCGCCTTATAAGCTAATACATACAGTAGTCCTTTCTGCATCTTCTGCTTACAAAAGTGGAGAATCGAAGAGTGTATTAAAAACTATTCATTTAATGCTACATGTTTACTTACTGTTTACACAAAATGTAAGGATATATCTATCATTGTGAACAACATTTTTGAATCATAAATTAACAAAATTTATAAATAGCTTGAAATTATGTATTTCGTACATGACAAGATAATTTACTATGTCTTCCTATTTTCTGCTCAAATACTTCGCAGAGAATTAAGAAGTATAACGATGCCAAAAAAGTAGGAATACGAAGCAATTGTACATTTCCGACTGTTACCATATTCTGTTGATGCACTAAAGACTGCTCCGCTGAAATCAATCTGCAACTTTTAGTGCTATTTTGATCTACTAATATTTACAGCAATAAAAAAAAACAAACATAACATACAAGGACGCGATTTTTGCCCTAATTTGAGGAACATAACAGACAAAATAAGATAGGTTCCTTTGTGAAGTTGTATACTTAGCGCTTAGATTATAATACTATGACATGAAACTTTCAACTTGTAGGAGAGAATGGTGCTTTAGATAAGGTACTTTGTTAATCAAAAGCGTTCTATCAGTTAGTGAGTGTATCTGTAAGTTGGTGTATCCCAGAGTTTAAAACATGCATAAGACCTAGAAAGTTGAATAAGTCACGCACAACATGCTCACAAAATTAACAGAAAAAGAGAAGAAGGAGGAGGTGGAGGAGAAAGAGGGAGTACTTGAATCTTACCATTTGATGACAGTTTGGGCTTCCATATTTAATAAATACACTTACTCGTCTTCACAAATGAAGGCTCTAGCCCTTTCGCATTTATCGTCATTCATGTAGAAATCTTGATGATTAAAAAGTCCAATGCAGTTGTCAATACCACTGGGCTTCCCAGGCGCCCATGAGAAGAATTTGAGGTTTTCATTGCCAGAGGACCAAAACCATTGACGCAGTGTTGTATTGTAATTGCCATCAATCCAAAACTCAAGAATCTGTTGGGCTAAAATCATTGAGGTCCATTAGGCACAAAGATGAAACAAATTACCCAAATGAGTTGAAATTGAGAAATGTTCAAAAAGACATTGTCTGAAGTGCTAAATCAAAATGTCGAAATAGTAGCCATGCAAATATGAAATTAGGAAAAGGTCATCATTAACAAAGCATATATAACAATCCATGTAGGAACATATTTTATCAAGTTGTGAGAGTTCAAAATGATTGATTGTAATTATAAGGGATGCAAAATGTTTAACTCAAGGGAAACCGATTAAAGTTAGCTATACTAATTTAAACAGTATTAGCTAAACTACTCTTCGCGTTGACGACGCACTGTGGTCGACAAAAGGAGATAAATTCTAAAATAATAACTGCTGACGACATCAACACAGTAAATAGAAGTTGTTTTTAGAATATATTTATCTTTTTAATACTTGTTGTTACCCTTGGTTTAGATATATACATACCATTTACATCATAGTGTCCTTTCAACGTTTCCCTTATGAATTGAAATTCTCCAGCATCTTCGATCTTGACCAGTTGCATGTCATTTTGCTGGCAATATTGCTGAAGAGAAATATAGATAGATAGGCGAATCCTAAATTATTCCTAGTTATTCCTAGTTATAATCAGAGTACAAGAATACCAAAACGTTCTTGACATGGTGCTGAAACTTGAATACCTTGGCACTGTACAGTTAAAAGATAAATTTGGACAAAACAATTAGGGTAATAATCGTCAGGAATCCGAAAGAATCAGGATATTTGTGTGCTCTTCATATGTTACGTCTCCTACTTTTCTAAACACGACTATTGCATCTGACCTCTTTATTTGCATTTGATCGATTCATATGTATTTAAACTAGAATACAAGAATTATTATCACTTAATATGGGTACAAACACTACGTACATATTCAGCGGGCCTGTCATAAAAGGGCATACTCTAGCGTGATTCTTGCCCTACTAGCAGAGAACCAGTTCTCGCCGCCAACCAGTGGTAGCCATACTGCTAATATCTCGGCAATGGACGTAAATTAGTTCACCTAGTATGCATATCTTTAAAATTACCTCACAAAATTGTATTTTACATGCATGCATAATAGTTCAAAATTAACGTCCGTTCACGAGATAATTTGCACTGTGGCAAAATATGGTACGCGGCGAGAACTGATCCTCTTCCAATGGTATTTGATACTAGCCATGTTTAAGGATGAGTTTCATATCGAATATTGAATGAATTGCTGTACTATCACTAAATGTATTGCCCTAATAGTACTGCACTGCGTACAAACATTTACTCATACATACATACATACATACATACATACATACATACATACATACATACATACATACATACATACATACATACATACATACATACATAAATACATATACTTCTTGTTCTTGCTTGACGTTGTATGGTCAATAGTACATTAATCAATTTGTTATTTTTTTACTGTGTTGTGTTCATCATGAGAAACAATTTTAATATTTACCATTGCTGAATGCCAGGGCTCATCGGATTTACTAAATCTATAGCAGGAACTTTAACATGCCTGCCATACTTGCCCATGTGCCAGAGCTGAAATATAGTTAAATCCATACGTGCATTAAATCAGTCTTGTTATTCAATGATGATAGGTATTTTATTTATTTTAAATTTTTTTATATTTTATTTTATTTTTTTAAATTTTATTTTATGTTTGTTGTTTGTTTTAATTTTTTGTGGGGCGAATACTTATTCTCTAATATTTGTAGTACGCCACATATTGCAGTATAAAAAGGCTGCTCCTGAACTCATGAAGCTACTCACTCCCTACACTCACGAAGCTACTCACTCCCTACACTCACGAAGCTACTCACTCCCTACACTCACGAAGCTGCTCACTCCCTACACTCACGAAGCTACTCACTCCCTACACTCACGAAGCTACTCACTCCCTACACTCACGAAGCTACTCACTCCCTACACTCACGAAGCTACTCACTCCCTACACTCACGAAGCTACTCACTCCCTACACTCACGAAGCTACTCACTCCCTACACTCACGAAGCATACTCACTCCCTACACTCATGAAGCTACTCACTCCCTACACTCATGAAGCTACTCACTCCCTACACTCACGAAGCTACTGACTCCCTACACTCATGAAGCATACTCACTCCCTACACTCATGAAGCTACTCACTCCCTACACTCACGAAGCTACTCACTCCCTACACTCACGAAGCTACTCACTCCCTACACTCACTCCCTACACTCACGAAGCTACTCACTCCCTACACTCACGAAGCTACTCACTCCCTACACTTACGAAGCTACTCACTCCCTACACTCATGAAGCATACTCACTCCCTACACTCACGAAGCTACTCACTCCCTACACTCACGAAGCTACTCACTCCCTACACTCACGAAGCTACTTACTCCCTACACTCCAAAAGCTACTCACTCCCTACACTCACGAAGCTACTCACTCCCTACACTCACGAAGCTACTCACTCCCTACACTCACGAAGCTACTCACTCCCTACACTCACGAAGCATACTCACTCCCTACACTCACGAAGCTACTCACTCCCTACACTCTTGAAGCTTATTCACTTACTGAACTCATGAAGCTACTCTCTCCCTGCACTTACGAAGCTACTCACTCGCTGCACTCATGACGCTATTCAATCCCTGCACTCATGAAGCTTACTCACTCCCTGCACTCATGAAACTACGCACTTCCTGCACTCACGAAGCTACTCTTTCCCTGCACTCACGAAGCTACTCACATTAGATTAAACATATTGCGGTGTAAAAAGGCTGCTCCCTGCACACATGAAGCTACTCACTCCCTACAATCATGAAACTACTCACTCCATGCACTCACATAGCTACTCACTCCCTGCACTCATGAAGCTACTCACTCCATGCACTCATGAAGCTACTCACTCCATGCACTCATGAAGCTACTCACTCCATGCACTCATGAAGCTACTCACATTAGATTAAACATGTTTTATTTCTTAATCTACATAGATAACATCTGCAATAAGAGCACAAAATACGAAGTTAAGGACTTTAACGAAGGTAATAATAGACTGGCTTATACATTTATTGCCATTTAAAGATTAAAACAATTATAAACGTAGAGGCGGATAAACTTATATCATAGAACAATGTTTAAAAAGCTACAGTTATTAAAATTTACAACCATTCCATTCAACCAAATATTTGCATGATAGCATTAACAATTTAGAATGTAAATTTTAACAAGTTACATTGGATGAAAAGTGCAAATTAGGAGGAAAAAAAGATCATGGATGTAGATGTTTATTTGAAAAAAGTTAATATTTTGTTATGAAACGAATTTACCACATAAACTATCGCCAACCAATTTCACTTAGTATGAGCAAAATAATGTTACAGATTCCACCACGAATAAAGGTAGCAAATAGAAAAGATGATTTTTAGTTAAATCTCTAACTTTATTCAATAACTTTATGCATGGCGTAGAAAAACATAATAATATTTTTTACTTAATAAGATAACGATACATCCTCATATAAGAGTGTTCTGAGTTAAACTTCAAAAGGGTCTTAGGACTTGAAACCCCTCAAGACGATTTTAGCAACGATGCTAGCAAAAGAATAAATAATGTTGCATGTTCTCTACGAAGGCAACAGCTACATACGAGTGAATCAATAAAATATATTTGGAATATGTGCTGGTCAAATGAATTACAATTTGTCTGAAGTCGAACATTAAAAAACCTGAGTTTTTTTTAAACTTTGGTAATAATGTTAAAGAGTATATATATTACTATTGATAACAGTTTCTTATACTTCTTAATGGAATCTTTTTGACGTGTTTCACCAGGTAAAGTATTCTATTCTTCCATCACTGATGGGGAAAATGAATTAGCATGTATTGTATGGAAGTTATTAACGTTGCGTAAGTTATAGCGCGCAACGTAACTAAGGTCAGAGATATAAATTAGATAGGAGTCAAATCATTCGTTATGTTATAAAAGAGGATAATTTTGTCAATTTAATTCCACATTGGATCAACTCATACGCCTGGAGTCAAGCATAAGACTGGCATTCAATTCAAGAATGAAAAGTAACCGCCATCTAATCGCCGTCTTCCTTGACCTCGAAAAGGCATATGATCTAATATGGACCAAAGGATTAATTGCAAAACTAAATCAATATGGAATCACTGGACACATGCACAAATTCATATCAAACTTCTTAACCGGTCGAACTGTCCAAACGAGGGTGGGAGGCCAGTACTCAGAAACACACGAGTTGGAAAACGGCACCCCACAAGGAAGTGTACTAAGCCCCACCCTCTTCAATATCATGATAAATGACCTGGAAAAGTCAATAGACTAAACTCATCTGGACATATCTCAATTTGCTGACGATGGCGGAATCTGGAAAGCGGGAAACCCGCCCAGCAATGCTGTGGTGGGCGAACTGCAGGTGGGGCTAGATGGGATTGGTAAATGGGCAGATAGGTGGGGTTTCAAAATATGCCCAGGAAAAACAGTAGGGGTACTATTTACACCTAAACTTAAATTTCACAAGGACCCCCCAAAATCATACCTAAACGGAACGGAGATAAAATTTGAGAAAGTAGCTCGATTCTTAGGAATGCTATTTGATGAGCACCTTACATGGAGCAATCACATAACAGAGCTAGTAAGGAGATGTGGGCAAGATTTAAACCTCTTACGAAACCTTAAAGGTACTGAGTGGGGGGCGGATCAGACCACACTTGTTACATTATATAGGACACTTATTCGATCGAAAATCGACTACGCGTGCCAGGCATACGCTTTGGCTCACCCTAATGTACTTGGCAAACTTGATCGAATACAATACCAGGCTCTTGTTATTTGCACTGGCGCTCTCGGTAGTACTTCTGGGGACGAGCTAAGAGTTCTAACAGGGGAACCCCCTCTGCACCTCAGAAGGGAGGAGTTACTCCTGCGGTACGAAACGCGACTATCAATACACCCGAAATCACATCCCACCCGCGATATCATAAACAAGTGCAACAAGCCCTTCCGACGTAAACTGAAAGCAAACTTACCGGGAGGGAAAAAAATCCATGACCTACAGAGAGAATTGGAACTGAATAACACACAAGCGGAAGTCATAAAATACCCTGACACCGCACCATGGACTTGTAAGGCCCCCCAAATCAATGTCGAAGCATTAAACTATGGGGACAAACAACTTAACCCACTAGAAATCAGGGCCAAATTGTGACTGATATTGCGAATAAGTATGAGAGCTACACACAAATATACACCGATGGGTCAAAATCACTGGATCCCATGCGTACGGCAGCTGCAGTCGTAATTCCGGGGGAAAATATCACACTGGGGGCAAGACTGCCTGATCACTGCTCCATTTATACAGTCGAGTTTTGGGCAATTAACGAGGCAATCAAATGGATTCAAGAAACCCAAACAGCCAAGACAGTGATACTCAGCGACTCCCTCAGTGTGCTCCGAACCCTAGAAACGAATAACTCATCCAGCAGAGAAAACATGTTGCGGGAAGTATACCTAAGACTTAAAATCCGGGAACAACAAAATTATACTGTGAAATTTATGTGGGTGCCCTCCCACATTGATATCCCAGGAAATGAAAGGGCAAACCACGAAGCCAAAAGAAAGCTAAACCAATCTGAAATTCATCAATTAGATTATAGCGTCCTGGAAATTTACAGTATAATAAGGCAGAAAATAGATTGTAAATGGCAACGGGAATGGGATAATACAGCAAAAGGGAGAAAATTCTACCATCTGCAAAAACAAGTCAGCAGAAATATAACAGCACCTAAATTGGTAAACCCATATGACTCCAAAGTCATAACCCGACTAAAAACTGGAAAAACTCTATTAGCCGGCAGTTTTGGAAGGTTTTTACCAAGGATAAGAGAAACTGGCATAAACTGCCCCCACTGCTCCGTCCCTGAAACATTAGAACATATCTTCAATATCTGCCCCAAATACACACCAGAAAGGGAAAACTTCCAGTTAAAGCAGAAAAACATGAACGCCCCAGCCCAGTACCCGACGTTTTTTACCACCAAAACGACCAACATCAATTCGGTGTACGCGAAAATATTAGGATTCATCTCCGCTATAGGAAAAAGGGGAAAAATATAGCAAAAATAAAACATCTCACCCATAAAATTCTGGTCTCCACACAACAACAAACCCTACCGTAAAAACATGCAAGTAATTACAATCATAATCTCAATAACAATTACTATCCCCATGCATGATCACTAAATGAAGGGGGGGGGGGGGAGCGGATGGTAAAATCAGTCCCGCCAAGGTGGAAACTGGTACTTAAAAAAGATGCCAGCCCGCACCCCCCCCCCCCCCACCGAAAAAACATGAGCGGGAGAGGAAACCTAGGTATGTTGCCACCCTTAAGGTGCGCGATACGCATATGCGAACCTAGAAAAGCCGCTCACTGTAAGTGTTGTAAAAACTAACCCTCCCCATGCATGATCACTAAATGAATGAGAGGAGGAATGAAGAATTTATTTTATTATTTATTAAAAAAAAAAAATCTTTCTCCTATATTATGATATGCATGGCTGTAACCCCTTCTTTTTTACTATCGCTGTCACTAACATTCGCACTCGTACCGATACACGGAAAACAGTCCAAGGAGTATTAGAACAACTCATCAATGAAACAACCAAATAGGACCCTCACACTGGCCCACAACGAACCTAAGAGTATAAGGTGGTCATAAGTCCAGACCATCAGGGGCCCACTGCACAATGCGGTATATAATACATACTTTTGACTCACTGAAACAAACCCAAACCCAAATAGAACCCTCACACTGGCCCCAAACGAACCTAAGAGTATAAGGTGGTCATAAGTCCAGACCATCAGGGGCCCACTGCACAATGCGGTACACAATTAACACCCTAACCCAGAGGTCCAAATAAAGGACAACATACGCAGTCGTCAACAAGAAACTTAAAAACCCGACACGAAACCGTTAGACAATATAAGGTGGTTCAAAGTCCAAAGCCATCAGGCCCAGCCGCACAAAGTGGCAACAATTACTAAAACAACCACGCCACGACATGCATAGGACCAAAATATAATGCACTACTCCATGGACTCAATCCAACTTAGACACGGTACAAAACAGCCAAAGTACAGAGTTCTATTACTAAAACTTAAAAACAATAGACACGTGAAAGACGACACTTTAAATTTCGGTCAAACTAAAAACTTTCACACCCTGGACCACAGGATGCGCCATGTGACGCAAAAGTTCCACCCTCGCCGACTTCAGTGCCGCCTTTTCCATCGCCTGACACAAAACAACAGACAGTGTGCTGGGCACACATTAAAATGGCGCCTGGGTGCTACGCTCCCTTGCGCCGATTAATTAATTAGCATGCTGTGCATGCAGTAAAGCGCAAGCGTTTTTGCAGCTCGGCAAAACTGCTTGACGAATCCCAAACTGATGCTACAGCAACAGTTTGGGGGCAAATTAAATAGTGGGCTGTGCGCACATTAATTCCTCGCACATGACCAGTTTGGTCGCACGCGAGTATAATTTAAGTTCATCATCATCATCATCATCATCAATTTAATTCGAAAGCTTCCCATCCTATTTCTCGATATACAGCCTAAAATCGATTATATTTTTTGTTGGTCGGCTCACGATTCAGGCTTCATCATGTTCATTACATTTTTTCAATTGACGAAAGGTATAAGGTATACATTACTTATAATTTACCATGTTCCACATATCAGATTCATTTGACAGTCTATAATACCAAATCTCAAAAGAGTTTTTCATGTGGCTACACTAAAACTGGCAATATCAATCGCTTCTGCTCTAGATTTTTAACATATACCATTATAGCATTTACCCTTTATCTATTAAAATTTTTAATTTGTACAAAAAAGTTTTATTTTGTGTGAGGTCAAGAGTGTTATTGTGGCTAATTTGTACTTTACGGTAAAAGAAGTACCACTGTCCTTGCACCCACGATAACTGAGGATTCCTGTCCAGTATACCCAACCTAAATTATCCTTGCACCCACGATAACTGAGGATTCCTGTCCAGTATATACCCAACCTAAATTATCCTTGCACCCACGATAACTGAGGATTCCTGTCCAGTATACCCAACCTAAATTATCCTTGCATCCGCGATATTTGTGGATCCTGCCTAGTATTTGTCGTCTAACAAATCCTGGCGACTAATATTCCAACTAATTTAAAACGATGTTTAATCAGTTTTACTTCTGAACTTTGTGTAGCTGATTTATATCTACTTATTCATACTTACTTATCGATAATTTTGACATACGAGCTACACCCCTGTTTCTGGTTGCTAAAAGCATTTGATTTACTTAGGTCATATCCTTCATCTTACTTTAAAATTCTTCACAACAGATATAATATAATTTTAAAAAATAAATCTTCGAAATTCTTGCGACTCAAGATATATTTTGCAATAAATATTTAGTCCTAAAAAAAAATATGAGATTTAAAAACGACTTTTTCCACCATCAAAATCAATGATATAAAAGATATAAATCCTGATGTGATGGAAAATGTATGGATGCGTTGCAATATATTGATATAACGATGTGCAAACTTGATACAATATTAAACAACACACAAACACACACACACATAGACACGCACACACCTTTGTAGTTGTTTCATTCATTACACATTAAATAATATTTTAAAATAAATATTTGCGTACGCAATCCATTCACAGAATGAGGTTTACTTATGAATATTGCTATGTATATTGAATTTATAATATGTGTCCATGAGGTAAGTTGTACTTTAGAGGTCATTTTGTAAACAACATATTTACTGCATTTGAGTTCAAGGTCAGCCTTGCTTACATAGCATATAACAATTAGATTGGAATTTGCCATGACTTAATGTGAGAAAAGTCAGGTACGCATTGGAAATATTCATTAGAATTACTCATTTTCTATAATATTCTGTCAGGAGACTTATCCTTACATTTATACAGGTTTGGTAAACAAGATTTCATTCCTATACTAAACTTCATACTATTAAGATCAGTCTATTAAGGAATTTATTTTAGAAATTAGATGTTATAGCTGTGAAAATCAGAGCAAATTCAGAGAGAGGAATTATTATTTGCAATATTCATTGTAATTACTAAGAGTGCTCATTCTCAGTTTGGATTAATACTAGATTTGGGGATTTATATGAATTCATTCAAAGATATTCTGGATTACATCATTCAAGCATATCAGGACATTCAATACTACTGACACATTAGAACATTCAAGACTAATGGCACATAAGACATTCAAGGCTACTGGAATTCATTCGGAATATTCTATATTTAGGACTTGTGATTACGACACTTAGGATTATTGGATTATTTTGATTTTAATTCACGTTACTGTAAGTGTCTTTGAATTTTCACTTTAATTGTCTACAAACACATTGCTTGTTGATTTTACTGACATTATTGGTTTCACAGTTATTCTGAATTCCACAGGCATGCAGAGCCAAACATGTGAAGGGAACAATATGGTTTTCAAGGTATGAAACACATCACAATATTCATGGTACTTCATATCGTGTGCAACTTACCTGTCAATAGCAAAATAAAGGTAATCCATTTCCTCCAGTTCATTATTTTTCAGCAGTGTATTAATACACATGAGATCAACTTTAAAAAAGAAGTCTTCACGAATACATGTTCTCTTCATTGCCGTAATTCGAGATGAAGTTCGACTTCCAGTTAGTTATTAGTTTTAGCGGCTAATTTGCTGTATTCTTGTACGAGAAAGGAAGAAGTCTGGCATCCAACATCATCTCTGTAGGTCAGATTTTATTATCGCGATCAGATTGATATACTTTGTTTTGTTTTGCAAGACTAACTGCACCAATTCTAAACTATAATTTGCCCGTCCAGAGCCTGCACATGGATGGAAAATGGTGGTGTTATCTATACAGGACTGGGTACAAGCTGATTAAGATAGCGGCCGGTTTCGTCTGTTATCACTGAATCCTTTGTATATGCAATACATGTAATTTTAAAGGTTGCATACCTCATTTAAACGATTCATTATGAAAACTTAAAACAAAGGCAAAATGTGAATACAATGGCTTAAAACTTTATCCACTAAATAGTTCGTCTTTATTGTTTAAATTATATTCATCACATACACAAATTTCACGAAAGGTGAAGAAAAAAAATATTATTCTTAAAGCATGAAAACCTCATAAAAATTCCATTCAAAAATTTACATCAACTACGATCTGATCACATGGGTATGATTTGATGAAATTAAATCAATAGAAAATGTTAAATAATGCACAATCCACATCACATACATTCATAGGCCTATATACATCAATCCATCCGTCGATCCAAACATACATACATACATACATACATACATACATACATACATACATACATACATACATACATACATACATACATACATACATACATACATACATGTAGGGAGATAAATGGTTTGAAAACTTTGCAAAATAATTAGAGAGAGAGAGGGTTGGTGGTGGCCATGTCAATAGTGAATGTCTCAACCCATACGCTTGAGTAATTACACGTAATCCCAATCCCGACTGTTTCCTAGGTATAATCCGAGTAAAAGAATTACAACCCGTTTTCGACTTGGTGTTAAGACTCGAATACAGTAGCTTATGTGTTAATTACAATACAAAATAAGGAAAATGCAATTTAGGCCGCAATTGGAAGGAAGCCGGAATACCCAATGAAGAATCTGTTGTAATAAAATTCAAATAAAGTATTTGTTGCGGCCGCATGGTTAAAGATTCTCTGGATCCAGTTTAGATGGGTTCCACAGTATTGTGCCACAATCGATGCATGCGTCCGCGACTAGGTTAATATTTTTTTATACATAATTATACAGCGGTATGAAACTGTCCCTCCGGAAGTAATATTTTGATAAACGAAAATTTTATTTCAATACGTTTTGTATCAACATTCTATGTAGCTAAGTAAAGTAAACATGGGATGGCTTTGGTTTCAACATTCTATGTAGCTAAGTAAAGTAAACATGGGATGGCTTTGGTTTCAACATTCTATGTAGCTAAGTAAAGTAAACATGGGATGGCTTTGGTTTCAACATTCTATGTAGCTAAGTAAAGTAAACATGGGACGGCTTTGGTTTCAACATTCTATGTAGCTAAGTAAAGTAAACATGGGATGGCTTTGGTTTATCAATCAAGAGATGTCATTGCTTTTCATAAGTTACAAATCCAAGGCTTGTAAAAATGACCACTGTGTCTGGCATTTTATATATTTTTTTTTTAAAAAATTTGATTGATGTGTATATATTCAAACTATTTTGATAGAAAGTTTTATGTTTATAACTCTTAGATTATCGCATAATAGGCATGCAAACTCTAAATTATAACTAGTCAATGGCTTTGTAATAAACAATCATAAAATAGCGTAATTCTGATTACAAACAAGGTTTGACCATATCTATGATTAATGGATGTGGTTCGCATCGAACATTGTAATTTTCACTGTAGTATCCTTAAAAATATTGTATTAAGCGGATTGTACTACAAACATTGATACCAATGTCTACAGATGTACATAGATCAATTACTAAGTAATATCGTACTAAGTGTATTGTACTACACACAATTACACTAATGTCTACAGGTGTATGGTCAATAGTACATAGATCAATTACTGTGCTTTTTTTAGTGTGGTGTCATCATCACTTGAAACAATTTTAAGATGTACCTATGGTGATTGCAAGGGCTTCGCAAGTTCCATGATTTGATTTGCCTACCATTCTTTCCCATATGTCAAGACTGAAATACATCAACGGTTTACATAACGAATCAGATTTACCGTTCAATAATGATACATTTAAAATCCATAATTTATTTAATCAGTTAAAGGCCAAGTATTGCGGTGCATATATGAAAGGCTGGTTCCATCACTAAGGAAACTATTCAAATTTAGTTCTCACCCTCAAACCTATTTTTCCAATGCTCATGATTAACATCTAATTTGCATACAACATTTCCATGTTAGTATTTGTTTTTAATGCAGAGAAGAATTAAAAATATTTTTTTTTTTTTTTTTTTTTGGGGGGGGGGTTGTACCTTCGCTTGAACTTACCATAGGACAGCTACAGTCTATATTACCAAATATTTTAGAGTTCTTCGTGAGTCTAATCCATCTAACACAAATATAACATACCAGTCGCTTTTCCACTAAATGTAGGCCCTAGTAATAAACTTAACAATACCATTTTCTTTAGTACTGTTTATGTCACGGTCAGTACAAATCTAACTTATCTGAGGCCACTTTTAATCAGTTTACTTCTGAACCTGGTGTAACTGACTGATAGTCATACTTACTGATACGTTGCAATAAATTGATGTGACGAAGTCTGAACTTGATGTTAATTTAAAGAAGTCATATTCATCCTATTGCACTTGCTTCACCTTCACTCATGATGAATAAACTTTATTAATAACAAGGAACATGTATATACGCATGCAAGTCAACTCACATTATAATTACACATTTTTACCAAACATTTCTAGCAATCATTTAGATTGGTTAAAGTCTCATCATCAGACGCAGAACACTAGAAGTTATAAGCTCATAACACCAGAAAAGAACGACTTATGTATTCATACGCCTTTTTTTGTGCTTGACAATACTTGTAAACGATGGTTAACATAGAGTTCTGTTATTTATTTATTGAGATTCGTTATTATATTTATAACTATTTGTAATTATATGAAACTGAACTTCATATTTGACAGGATTCATTAAGTACGTCATTCAGATTCAAATGCACGAATGGCCTGAACTTATCTACGACCGTTTATGCAGTATGTAGTCAATTTTCAAGTGCATGATGTCATGAAACCTGTAAAGTATAAAAGTTAATTTTTGATTGACGTTTACATAGGTTGTGAATATTTACACAGGTATTTGTTACTCCTACACTTATGCATAGACTAAGCATGCGAGGCATCTTGTTTACAAGTAAAATCCAGAAATAAAATCGCTGTACTTCTTTTTTTTTTTTTTTTTTTGCAACTTACCGGGCTGGAGTAAATTCAAACAAAGCATAGGTGTAGAAGAAGAAGCTTGCATTCGGACTTGAACTATACTACAGACAGACAAACAAACATACGCACACAAACAGATATATATATATAAAACATACGAACACAAACAGATATATATATATATATATATATATATATATATATATATATATGTGAGTGTGTGTGTGTGTGTGTGCGAGTTACAACAGCAAATCAAGAGAATATGCATGTAGAATGCAAATTATCAAAATATACATCACCTTAATTCAACGAGAGACTACAGAATTTCAAAATTTGTTTCAGCTTTTAAGAAAGTAGTTGTGTTTCCTCAATCCTGTCTTCCTTTGACTCCAAATTCTTTGTATAAGTATAAATAAACGTCTGTTTATAAGGACTAAAGTTATTAGTAAAATATCTTACCAAATGTTTTAAAGGTTTCTGAAATCTTATTTTCTACACAGTTCCAACTGTCCGTCCAGGAGACTGTCTAACAGTTTTATAAAGATATTGCATGTTATATATCCATCTTTGAGCGACATAGATCAAATATTTTGCATTTGCATGCTGCTACATTTTGATATTCCAATTTGTTTTCCAAAGACTTTACAGAGACCAAAAAGTATGCATTTGTTAGAACAAAATAGGTTGGTATGTCCTTGTATCGACCGCTTTATGCTAATTAAGTAGAAGGCTTCATGAAATTGTTGCAAATTAAAAAGAAATTATTGAGCATGTCTACTGAGCATTTGGAGCATTTTGTAAAAGCAAACAATGAGAAATGCAACTTCTTGATGTTTGTACTCTGGCTTTTCGGGTCTTCTTATAATTTCCAAAGGTCACATAATTATTTGATATCTGAGGCATAATCCTGCGAGTAGGAAGAGGCAAGTATCATTTAATCTAGATAGATGCTGTATATATGGCAGACCATCAGTAATTGAATTTTCACAATTCTAACTGAGACTTTTGTGAATCTTGTGATGCGTAAATGTGTAATTGGGCGTCAATAAAGTGTGATTTAGGGTTACAATTACTTCTATTAAGTACCAGCTGACCAAAAGCTGCGTAGTAATAGTAAGGCCAATGTATTACAACAGCTCTGAATTGACATGTTTGTATTACAACAGCTCTAAATTGACATGTTTGATGTCTTTCGTAGTTTTGGGCTGCTATTTTGCATTTTTTAAGTATTCTGTGTCATATCTTAAAAAAATGTTTTACCTTCTAAATTGACCGAGATTTATAGCATGTGATGACGTACATGCACTGATAATTTTAATACTTTTCGTATAGTTACCAACATTATTAGATCAAAAGAAAGAACAGAATAGAGAAATACATTGATACGAGCTGAAGTAGACATTTTTACTTTCAATTTAACCTAGAGAGTGGTTATCGTTATTGATTTATTTAGTAACTTTATTATTTAATTTGATAGTAAACAAGCAACTTAGCCAAAACTCTTCTTTTCATTTCCTATATCTTGTTAAAATTGGCTCTGCATAATTTAGAAAGGTTTGTTTAATATTTCTCATAAATATTGATTTGATATAAATCGGTACACGTTAATTTAGCAGAGTATAATATTCCTCAAATAAATAAAGCATGGCATGTTGACACTCGAAGTCAAGTCATTTTTTGTATTAATTAATCAATGTACACACGAAAAAACCTTAACAAACCCACCAAATGCATTAGCTACCCCACGAAAAAAAACACAACAAAACATAGCAAACCCACCAAATACCTTAGCTACCCCACAGAGAAACCATAGCAAAACCACCAAATACCTTTAGCTACTCCACTAAAAAATAATAGCTTGACAATTTTGGTAATCGCTGTATAACCGAATAACTTTTTATATACAAGAATTGTACATCACATTTTACATTCTGTAACCTTACTGTACATAATGTTACCAGCGTATATTTCACAAATTCTTCAATAGATGTAAAAATCGAATTTTAGGGAAAATATCTTTCAGTTTTATCCTCATAATCTTAATGTATGTACATGCTATAATATATAACAGGCCGTAAATATTACTAACATAATCTCCGTTGTGTTAACTTATGGTATCTTTATTGAAAACTTACTACGGTAGATATTGTTGTAATATATATATATATATATATATATATATATATATATATATATATATATATATATATATATATACCTTTTGGACTGCTGCCCCACTAAAAATCCACAAAAATGAAACAAACCAACCGTCTGTCGATTAGCTAGTTTCCAGACAGCGATGATTGTGACACCGAATTGGAAATAGACGTTTAAGATGTAGGCTACATTTCTCTGTTATTACTCAATATTTTGACATGCAACTTTGAAGGCCGCAGCGAGGTATGTTCCTCTATAATATCGGAACCTGTACATCTGAGCTGTCTTTTCTGGGGAATTTTGTTCGACCTTTTACGGATTTAAAGAAAATAAATACAGTTTTAACAATACCTATTTCTGAACATAGCGCTAATAAGTTGCACAAAATCAACGTCAATAAGACAACTCAGGCGCTCACGTTAACAGAAATGACGGGGCATTGCACAGGTCCGACTGTGTTACCTCGTTCAAACGATTAAGTCAATCACTCAAAACAAGGGCAAGAACATCTACGTAAAATAGAATGTAAACTTTTAATCACTGAATAATTATTGTTTATATTTTGTCTTTAGTATTCATATCAAGTTCATCTTTCCCCAGGAAAAAAAAGCATCCCACAAACTTTAAATAATATTTAATCTTAGACCATAACTATCCGTTGAGAAAAGAACTCGAAAGGCAACGATATCTATAACATCTCATGCAAAATTTAAAGAAAAAAAATATTTTGTAGCTAAATTTTAAGTCAAGCTTGGTTTAATGTTAAATTATGTTTCCTTCATCTGAACACACTTCTAATGAATCAACAGTTAAATCGGAAATGGAGGTTAAAAACTGTCCAATGTTTTGAAAGATCAAGGTCGCCGCCCGAATAAGAATCAGCTTACTCACAACGGTCGACATCTCCACTACCCAAAGGTTCCATGGAGCATACCACCTATATACGAATCCTTGGCATACACAGAGAAAATACGAGTGCGGAGACCTTGTCAAATAATTCGTTCGTTCCTTTGGATTTACGTCGTTTATCGGCAGATACTGCAATGTACGACTATGCCACATGATTCTGCAGCTACATTATTTACCTGAGGGATGGTTAATTGCGACCATTGAAATCGCTTTATAAATATAACTTTCGGATACATTCGTAGGTCTCCATTCCTTTCCATGGTCGGACATATTGTCTTCTTCTAAACAATCACAGCAAAAAAAGCTGAAGCTTTTCGAGCTGATTTAAGGAATAGTGTGATTGGTTAATGTAACTGGTTTGATGATACGCACAGGTACTTGCTCTATGTAGGGCAAGGAATCGTATAAAGCCAAACGTGGTAAGTTCTGTAAAACACTTTAAGTACAGAAGATGCACCATCAATGTAAGGTTGTCGTTATTCACCACGGTCGACACTTCTCTAGCCAAGGGTAAACAGAACCTACCACCTCAGTACGAATTCTTGGCATACAGACAGCAAATTCCTTTTGCGGAAAGGTTGTCAAACTTCTTTTACAGCTACATTATTTGTGAGAGAGGATCGCTAATTGCGACCAATGGAATCGCCTATTTGCGGTGACCTGGATGCTATGACTTACAATGAACATAGACTGATTCACTTTAGAAATGAAGTTTGGCAAATCTAAATTATATGATATAGGGAAACCTATTCGTGAGAATATTCTTTGGCTAGGTGATCTACTTCAGAGGAAACTATGATACCTTTGGTATGGTTCAACAGCTGACTCTTAAATGTACCTATGCATTTGTGCAAAGCGAGACTTTAATGCTGATGTTTTGCGCACAGTTTAAAATCAGACATGATCTTAGGTTAGACTAGTGTTTATCTTTCACATTTTCATTATAAGGAGGTAAGAAATTTATTGCGAGTCATGATTTGCTAAAATAAAATTAAACAATAATTTCAGTAAAAATGTATAAAATCTGGTGTAAGCAAATATATACGGAAAGTTGCCAATACTTTTAAGGAAAAATCGTAATTTGCTTTAAGAGCGACTTACCGGCCTTGAATTAGTTTTAGGGTTTTGGTGTTTTAAGACTCAGTAATACGTGAGGGTTATATTGTGCCGAGGAAACTGGAGTCAAGCCTCTTTCCCAGGAACACTTACCAGTGAGCTCCCTCGGCTCTCGACTTAGATTGTGGTGTGCACAGTATTATATTTGAGTTATAGACTGATAATATAAAACTTCTAGAAAAGTTAATCGCTATAGAAATAAACATCGACAAATTCACGTCTTTTAAGCAATAAGAAGTTTATGTCAGAGAGTGATGCTCAGAACTTCAAGCGTCAACGTATGGATCCATGGAATCAAACATTGTTCAAGTGTTCCCAATAACAGTTTTAAATTGATTCTGTGAAAGCTTGCACTCCGTTGATACGGTGCGATTTCTTTTTCAACGACAGGCTTCCTTCTATCTCGTTGGAAGCACGGGATGTTGGCAGATGGAAGCAAAGTCACCATCAGTCAGTGAAAGCACTTAGTGTGTGGTGATGAAGCATATTCCCACTCTTCCTTCATATGGAACTAGCTTATCAGTATTGGTGTGTTAAAAGATGAGCTGCAATTTATTTTTCTCGTATACTTCATGCCTAATAATAATAATCACGTGAACAGCATACGATGTAAAAGTTTAATACGTGAATCTACTGGTGTTCTTACAGAGAGCAATCTCACCGTGAAAGAATGAGTACACGAAGTTGCTTCATTTAAGGCAGATATATCTACTAGACTTTGAGTAAGTGTTCGTCTACCAATTTGTAAAAGATATAAATTCTCAACGTTCAAATTGCAGTTTAGATATTTTGCTTGTTTTGTACCTCAAAATAATTCTAACTGTTATGAATTGACCGAGATTTATGCAGTGTGATTGGATATAAACGGTCACGTGATACTGATGTGGAATTATTGTACACATCGGTAAATTTTGGGGACTACGTTCGGTCACCAATCAGTTTCCAGTGCACTTTAGGTCAATAATAAGAACACCCACCCACCCTTCCCACGTGACCTCAGGTAAAAATGTGCAACCCCAGATAGAATCTCCGATTAGAAGTTCAAAACAACATAATCACACAGTTCTTCCTGTACTCCAACACTCACCTCTGTAGCCAAACAAAGAATATGACAGACTTTGCGAGTCATTCTACAGTCATAAATTACTGCATTTTTGCTTCGACAACTTTTCACTAGCTGTTATTAAAAGTCATGGTCATGTGACGTATGAACAACGGAGCTCACAAAGATTGGAGTAATAACCTTGTAAAAAAAAAGAGGAATAAAAAATCATACTCGCTCTGTCTATCGCCACATTAAAAGGCTAATGAAAGAAAACTTCTTGCTATGAAACATCAAATGTTTTGTTGACGGAATACACTGATTTGATGATAGAAAGGAGGAAAATTTGAATTATAAAGTTAACATAAAGTCCTTCAGACTTTATTTTTTTCGTGAAAGATTAGGCAAAATTTACACTTTGATAAATACCCAACCATGATCATTTAATCCTATAATAACAAATGTTATAAAAGATTATGGAATGTATCTTTACTGGGAACCATACGACTCGGCCTTTTCTGTAGACCTAACACAACTTAGAACTCAAACACTAGTATTATCTATCGATCTGTGAAACCTTTGTCAATCATTCTGAATGTATGCTCCTTCTAAAGTTCGCGCACCGCCCAAATTAATCAGTCCGTATACCCCATAAATATAAATTAGATTGCGTTCAGTTCGTTTGTGTTACTATTTCAAAAACAATATATAGAATGTTTTAAAAAAAAATATTATTTCAAGAAAGCAACTCAATGGTCACACTCACGTCGGGGAAGAATTGTCGATCAAATTAGATGGACTAATGTATTTCGTGTTAAAACACTTTATACAAAAAACTAAAAAAAAGGTCGCGCAGTGTTGTATAATATAACATTTATTGAAAGCAAGAAAAAATCCGCGAAATGCAGTTTTAACCAACAGGTTTCTTTTCAGCGTAGCTGCGTCCTGAATCCATTTCATCCAACTATTTGTCCATTAGATTTATCTCTGAAAGAAGGAACATTAGATAGTAAAGTTTCATGTTTTGAGGGAATGACATAGATAGTTGAGGTATTTGAATAGATTTCGCAAATAAACTAATAAATAAAATAAACTAGCCCATACATATAGGAACCTTAAAGTTCCTTTTTAAACGTGACTTGGATAACTATCAAATAAAATGAAAATTATAGTGCAGAAAGAGAAGACGAATATTATCTTGAGCAGATGAAAAAGAAGTGATATAGGTTTATTTTTGGTCATAGGGTCACACGCTATCTGAATGGTCAGAAGAGTTACTTCGCATCTAAAAATTTGTAAAGTCTGTTGCACCCTGACTGCTCATAAAATTGGAAAAGTGTGAAAAATATAGGACAACTCAAAAAGTTTAATAATTTAGTTGAATTATCATTTCGAAATAGGGCATGTTCTTATTTCAATTTATCAATTTCAAGTTAATTTTCTTCTTTCTATCACCATTTATATCCGCACGTAACACAGCTCTACTGTGTTTTGGCAATGATCTGAGCACGAACATGTTTCCATTTGATCAAAGGTTTGTCGTTTGGGCGACTTGGTTGTGGTCGGGCGACGTCGCTGTTCAGACCAAAGTGTCAACGGGCCTTACCATTGGTTATAACAACGTGGCAAGATGGTGGATAAGTAAGCATTTCTAGATATAAACATATTGATTGTCGCCAAATAAATTTAGCCATCAAATAAATGAATAAACTTCAAAAAACATTGTTCCCCTCTCTTTAGAAGTGAAGTAGAAATACCAGTCAGAAAGAAAGAGTAACATATTTTGGGTCATGAAATCTCTGTCAGAATATGCTCGTTTGTTCAGGCGACCAAAACGCAACCAGTCTATACGGAAGGAAGACCACTAACAGGGATAAACCGCGTCTAGCAATAGTAAAAATGTGCTTTCAATAGAGTAATTGGTGCGATGGCTAGAACCAACACTACAATCTCATTCACGTCATTACAGCTTAACCTTAGGTGGCAGCAATCATTTCTTGTCCTCGTGCTGTTAAATCAGATAAGTAAGATCTATGTAATATTTCCTCTACAATGCTAATTTGAGAACGATTGAAATCTGTAGCAAACGTTTTAGTAACACCTTCAAGACTTACGGAAAGAAATTATACAAGATTATGTCCAAGAATAATTTAAACAATTAACTAAATAGGCTCATAATCGTCTGGACAATAAAGTTTGTGAGAAAATTTAATTTGATTGCCAGTCAAGAGAAGGCAAACGGACAATGTGTCGGAGGATCAGTTTCAATTTTGTAATTCAATATTTTTGCATGCTGTCTTAATATGCTTCAGAATTTATATTTAATTCTTATTGTATTTACTTCAGTCTAAGAGTGAATAAGCACTAAAGAGGTGAACGCATTCATCATAAGTCATATTCTACATAGTACTTTTACCCTCGATTTATTTTCGAAGGAATTACTGTGTGGACTTACTCTTTCTCACATATGAAAAATCGACGTTCGTCACAGTTGTCGTCGTTCATGCGGAAATCTTCAAAGTTATACAATCCAGCACAATCATCTGTACCATTTAGGCTTTGATTCGGTTCTCCAGGTGCCCATGGCTTGAATTCCATTGGTTCACTGCTAGGAGACCAGACCCAATGACCTTCAAACATGATGTCATTTCCGGCTGTCCAGTATTCTATGATTGGAGCCCTTGAATCTGAAATTGTCCATCGGTAAAGTTAATAAAATAAAAAAAATAACTGATCATCACATAAAATATATTTTAAAAAATCGATCAAACGTTTTCGCTTGACGTGTATATATGTACCAGGTAACTGTAACACCGACTAAACAGTGCTAACGCCGCTAATACGGCAATCATGGACGTCTGCAGGGGTGGGCGTGGTGGTGGGGGCAGTTGCCCCCCCCCCCCTAGAATTTTTAAAAATCCATTGTGCAGTATATGCACAGCACTTTTGATTTTGGCTTTGCCCCCCCCCCCCAAAAAAAAAAAAAAAAAAAAAAAAATGGCTTTCCCTGCTCCCCCTGGAAACATTTCTACGGACTCCCATGACGGCAATATAAGGCCAAATCATGGCAAATAATGTCAACTTCCGTTAAGAAAAAGACGATCGGGTAAGAATATCGTTTAGTAATCATGCTAATTTTGCCTTCTCATAGAAGAGGTATGGCACATCCGGTGAGGCATACTTTAAAGTACCCAAACTGTTCCTGAAAATTAACTAGGTTTATTTTTTTTTTCTAAAAATTCTAGAAAAGTATTATCTTACGTCCAAATTTTTCAACATCTCTGGTCTTTTAAACACAAAACCTATGGCCCTTGATACATTCTTACCGATACAATCTGAAACCTTCACTGTCTGATATAGCCAATAATGTGTTCAAAGTGCCGTTCAACACCAAACAACAACAACAGCAACAACAAACGTGTCTGCAACAACCCAATACATTTCGTACATTTTTCCAGAAAGTATTTTAATAGTAGGGAATTTCTGTTTAATATCGACAGTGTCGCTGGATAATAAAATGTTAGATAATGGCGAAAGTACTATTTTCTGTTAAGAATTCTCTTATAGCGCCACATATAAAATTGTTTGGAAAGGTGCTATGATTTTTTAGGTGCAACCACTATTTACCCAGGGGGTGTTTCCCTAGAATGGGAATCTAACCCATGGGTCACAGCTTCGACATTTTTATATCCCAATGCACACGCACACACACACACACACACACACACACACACACACACACACACACACACACACAAACACACACACACACACGTATATATATACCTTAGGCAGATAGACTGGAGAGATCGTCACTGTAATTTCACTTGGTGAATAACTGAAAATAATTCACTAGTAAATTATCGGTCACATTACGGCTGTCATATCAATGCATACTCTGTCAGGAACAACTTAATATGCGAGAATAGCATGTTTACTCACGTCCTTGGCATCAATGGGGAAACTTTCTGGTTTGTAGTCAATGCGCGCGCTTTGACCTTTTATTTATTATTGACGTTTTATATTTCTTTTCCATTATTGGTTGACTCAGTGTATTCGTTCGTTCTTTTGTTGAACAATCTACGCGATTATTTTATTTTCACGTTGATGAAACAGAGAGGTGCGAAGATAAAAGTTTTGTGATATTAGGCACCAATGAATTTTTCAATATAATCGATGTGTGTTATCATGTATTCTCTCTCACTCCCTCTCCTTCTACTATCTCTCTCTCTCTCTCTTATATATATATATATATATATATACAGAGAGAGAGAGAGAGAGAGAGAAGAAAAGAAGAAATAAAAGAGAGAGTTATGGGCATTATGATCATGCGGACTTAGTTACTGGATCATGTAACCAGTGAATAGTTGTGTGAGGTGGGTTCGGGTTAAATACACCAAGACTTAAACCAAGATGACTGACCTTGGTTTTGTGGTGTTTAACGCCATTTTTCAGTACATGATAGGCTATAGATGGCGGCCGGTATATTTGGTTAAGGAAGAACCAGGGAAGACACCGGGATGAACCACCGACCCACGGGAAGCTACTGGCAAGCTTTCTCAAATACCCACGTTGATTGAGTCGATACTCGAAATCACGCGGACAGAAGTGAGATGTGTGATTGATTTGTAAAGGCGAGCGTCTTAGACTACTCAGCCACCCGGAGCCTGACCTTGAACCTGTAACAAACCAATAGCGAAAGAGGAGGCAAGGCGGTGAACTCACTTGTTAAAAATTGAAAAGAAGAATCTCGCTACTCACTTGTTACAAGATGAATATAAGAATCCCCATTGGAAACCCGCCCCCTCCCCCTCCCCATTCCTCTATCTTAAGTCCAATTATTGATTGCATAATGTTCATTTTCAGCTCACTGAGTGGAAACAACTTACCATTTACTCTATAGTGCGCACGTAGTGTATCTTGAAGAAATATAAATTCCTCGAGGTCATCAATCATAACAAGGGCCGCTCTAAATGCTTCACAGTATTGCTGGAAGAAAGCACAATGTTAAGTTAATCATCCAAATTCATTGACACTGGTCAAATTTATATTGAAAACTGTCAATCTGGTGTTCATACAAGTATAAGTGAAAACATTTTTTTCCCTTCTGTTTATTGGTCTCACCGCTCTCAGTTCATCATTCAGACTGTCTATTTATCTATCCTGCTAACAAGACAGCCAATTAAATAGCCCTGTGTTCAATTCATATACTGTGTTGTGAAGCAATCCTATCTTTTCTATTATGCAACAACAGATTTGTCAGAATTTTAGTACAGAATCCAACATTCCAAGAGGCACGGGCATATATGTTATTTTACGATTAATTGCTTCCTGTTATTTGCATTTGTGCACACACAAAAAAAATCTGTAAAATCAGGAGAAATCGGTACATTTAGTGTAGAGGGAGAGAGACAGACAGAGACAGAGAGATGGTTACATGTACCATAGCGGCATGCCAAGGTTCCGGTCGATCCACCAGTGCATAGCAATGGTTTTCAAACGATTTCCAGTTTTGTTCACACCCATAGACTGGAAAATATGTAATTATGAATCGATTTAAAAAAAAACGCTGTGCTCAAAGGGATGTAACTTTGTATCATACTAACTATAGTAATGGTCTGTATGTATCATAACGAGGCCTTGGTGCTCCTATGGAAGTCCTGGTGACACTTTTCATTTTATGTTCATTAACAGAATATTATCCCACATTACCAAGATTTTTTTTTTAAAATTCGAATTATATACTTTTTTATATTACGTGTTATTTTGTCTAATTCTCGATTTAAGAACCGTAAAAAGAAGTTTTTATATTTTAAATATTTGTAATTGCAGCCTATGTCACTAAATAGAAGACATGATTCTTTCCTTTTTTGGAAAGTAGATAGATAACTCCTCGCATATACCACTCACAATTGCATGTGTGGAAATATATAATGTAATTGACACTTGGATCAAAACACCAATATTCAGGTGCAACTCTTTACTATTCAATTTTAATTTGTGATAAATTCTTTCAAAAGAACGATCACGTGATATTCAAAATATATGGAGAGAGAGAGAGAGAGAGAGAGAGAGAGAGCTAGAGAGAGAGAGAGAGAGAGAGTAGACGCCGTCAAGTTTTAGAAATCAAAAGTTAGCGAGCTAGTAGTAAACTAGTTTTCTCTTTGTGAAAACCTTATACCAGTCTGCCAACTGAGTTTACTTTGGAATGGACTTAGTTATAACCTTATACCAGTCTGCCAACTGAGTTTACTTTGGAATATACTTAATTATAAGCTTTGTGAAAACCTTATACCAGTCTGCCAGCTGAGTTTACTTTGGAATGGACTTAGTTATAAGCTTTGTGAAAATCTTATACCAGTCTACCAACTGAGTTTACTTTGGAATGGACTTAGTTATCAGCTTTTATTTAAATGATCTATTTTTTGAATATGTATATGTCTGTAATATCCTTCTTTTGCTGAGTTTTGATCAAAGCTTTAGTTTTTATGGTTTGCAATGGTATATGTATTTGTTTTCTGTTTATTTTTTACGTTTAACGCAATATTGTAAGGTCAAATATGGTGAAATTCTCCAAATATAACATGTTACCTTCTTTTTGTTGTACAGTTTGTAAATCAAATATCCGCTTCTCCGGTAAAATTTGCTCTCGCCGAATTCCTGAAATGTACCGCTAGAATTAGTGAAGAGTCCGATAGCCTAAAATTACCTCCTTGATTTAGTTTCTCTTTGCTGTTATGTTTGTACGCCTGAGTCCTTCCGGAATAAACGGACCATCCATTATTAAGTGTATTGATTAAATGGTCAATTCAACGGGGAAAAAATGTGCTTTTTGCAGTATACTGTCACAACTTATGATCCAAAATAGAAGTGACCCCGGGTGGCCGAGTGGCCTGCTCGCCTTTACAGATCACTCACATCTCACCTCTGTCCGCGTGAATCGAGTCTTGGCGCGACCAATGTCGCTGTGTAAGAAAGCTTGCCAAAAGCTTCCCGTGTGTCAGTGGTTTTTCCGGGGTGATCCAGATGAGTCAAGATGTATATGGGGATTTGGGAAAATTTTTAAATAGTAGATGGTAACATCTTAGTTGTCTAGGTTTTCCAAAAAGTTTTAAAGTATTAATCATACCCTGTGCCGCGGTAAGATACCACAGTACTGGTAATTTTCCACCAGTTAGGACGACCATTGCACATACTAGTTGTACGTAAGCGAGGTCTTCGTTCTAGTAATGTGTCACTTCCCCATGCATTTCTGGAGCAGGTGATACATGCGTCAATTTTTGTGAGGGTCTCACTTTTAAAAGCAGTAATTCATAAACAATGCAATATAAATTTATAAGAACAAAAAACACGGGGTTTTCAAGTATGAAAGATAAAAGCAAAATAGGTTTAAACAGAAACATCCATATTTGACCTTAAAGCTTTCCATCATTTCACCGGTCTTTAGACTCTTATCTACGATAATACTGTATCTAATGTGTCCTGATTACGTTATATCCTTTAACTTGTTTACTAATCAAATACGATGTATCATTATCTTTAAAGGGCTGAATGTAACATGCAGAAGAAATGTAGTCCATTTTGTTTATAATAACAACAAATAAAATAAATTCAAGTCAATCAGTAGCAAACAGACTAACTTTTACCAAGTCTCACCTGTTATTGATATGATCAAAACAAAATTCAACACAATGTTTACCATCTTGGCGAAAGATCTACACACTAACACTTGAATTTCTGAAACCGAAGCAGCACATGCGCACTTACTACGAACCAAACCAGACTGGTGCCTGTATTTCTATGTTCAGTATCCTTACCAATTTATTTCGATTTATTTACATAACTAATATGTACTACGCTTCAAACGTACTTATAAAAGTTGTTATTTTTTATTTTTTTTAAGTGGTGTTGAATAATGAACTTTGAATACTTCAATTCGATAAAAGATGCGATGCTCAAATGGTAGTTTTGCAGAAATTTACGGTTACTATCGAACTAGGACATTTAACATGTACAAAGATTGCTATCACTTTGACTCATATCTGTCATTCCGAAAGTTCATGCACCAAAGTGATACACGTCACTCACTCGAGTGCAATCAATCAAAACACACGCGCGTGCGCACGCACACAAACACACACACAAGTTAGTTAGGATCTGTACATTTTTATTTCTGAACCCCACAAGGTTGGAGAATGGAAGGGGATGGGTGTTGACATTGGCGTTTGTCCGTTTAAATGTCTGCAGTAACAGTTAGCATGCAAACCAACGGTTAACTACGCGGACTGCTCTTTGCAGTTTTAAATTTGACCACATGTTCAGTCGTGTTCGAAATTAGCCCTCATCCACCTTTGGTTTCTTTTTTTTTAATGTACCCAGTTTTTGCAGCAGAGGCATCTTGAGTTGGTCCTGTCCGTTCGTCCGTCTCGTAAAACTTGTAGCATTATTATAAGAAAACGGTTTGACCTAGGCAAATTAAATATTGTTGGCATGTTTCAATAAATTATGCAGGTAGCCTGAATAATTTGTTGGATTTGTTACATACTTTATTGTATTCCTCGTGAAGCGTCTGACTCCACCAACTGACATCAATATTAGTATTTATGATATGCTGTTCGAACTTGTTTATATTTCACTACAGATATAACGTTGGATTATGTTCACCATATTTGCATGCAAATGTAGCTTTAACGACACTGAGTAAATAAGAAAAACTGTGATAAAATTATATATATATATATATATATATATATATATATATATATATATATATATATATATATATATATATATATATATATATATGAGGGTCTGTGGTTTTGTGCTAGTTCTCTAATTTCGTTCCACAAAATGACTACATTCTGAGATAAAGAAAGTGCAAAATTTTTAAATTCGAGACCATTTTCCCCACATCGAACTTGCCGAGTTTGTAGGTCAAGATACAAAAATAAATCTTACAATAAATTTCAACAATTTCCCTACACGTGGCCTAAATGACACCGTAGAATAAACTAGAAAACACGAGGACATATACATGTAACGATCGATTCACCGACCATGTTACGCTACACTTAAAGTTTAAAATTATATAATTTTTATAATTAGTTCATAATTAGTGACGATCGTAAATCTGAAGGAAAGATCTTCTTCTAAGAATACAAGAGCTCATGTATCTTACATGATTACTTCGTCAGTTTCACAAAATTTAGGATTTTTTCTCGTGAACCACACTTTTTCATCGCGGGAAATGCTTTCTCAGACAGTAGAGGAAACGCATCCTGCACGAACAATAGTTCTCCTCGTTAAAACTAAAATAAGTAAGTGTACCATTTACGAATAAATTGCGGTCATCTGTATAGTTTTTAGCTTATGGAAAGTATGTTTCATTGTCTTTGGATGGTTATTACGAAGGAACAAAAGATGATACCGGAACATATCAAGTTTGGCACATTAATATTACCAGGACTTCATGCGGTGAAATGACAGCGGAAACGCAAGTGAAATGTAAATATTGACAACGAAAAAGAGCAAGATGTCAGCCTCAATGAGCTGGCACTTGAGTGTTTCAAAATGCGGTGTACATAAGGCCCCTTGTTGACAGTTAAACTGGTTTTTGATCCCATTGTATTATCCTGTTTAAAAAGGTCAAGTCACAATATGTATACAAAGGATTCGGTGAGCAAATAATTAATTCCTGTTTTATATCAGTCTGTGGGAATCCATTTGAGATCAGATTTTACAAATTCTTCCGTTGAAACCAGATATAATTCGAGAGGAATTATTTATATAAGATATTCGTTGAAATTACTAAAGTGCTCATTGACTTTTGAATTAATACATTACTTTGGACTTTGTGAACTCATTCAAAGACATTCTGGATTGTATCATTATCTTAGATCAGGAGATTCAAGACTATTGGAAGTCATTGGGAAATATTCTATATTTGTGGACTTGATTCACAATATTGTAAGTATCTTTTGAATTTCACTTTGTATTGAAGGGAAATAAACTGCTTGATATTACTTACATTGTTGGTTTAACTTTCTTTCTGCTACATATGTTTTAAGACCTAGTGTTGTAACTCTAAGTTCTTTACATGAGATTTTGCTATACCTTATTGACCCACCCTATCAAGCCTGTTGGCATTGCCAATAGCCCTTAAACAAAAGAATTTCGATAAAACGTGAAACAGCCGAGTTTTCATATGAATCAAATGGATTTTACGAAACGGTGCGTAGTGAAGAGATTGTCTGAAAAAGAAGAAACGGTACGATTGGATAATGAAACGGTACCAAACAGTAGGTGACGTAATTGGTACCTGAAACTGGTTGCAAAATGAATGTTACCTGTTTTGTAGTACTATCTAGAGATTATGTGTTCATTTATTTGTTGCTATACGTAAGAACCATGTGGTTTGAAAGGCGCGCATCACAGCAGAAATTGGTATTACTATTTGTTTCTTTCAACATAAAGAGCAAGTTATAAATTCATATGAAGACATCAACAAAAAAAGAAGTATCGTTTGGTCAAAATATTATGGATTGATCACTAATTCGAACGAATATAAATTCATATTTAAGCACATCCGTATCCACTTCACATTGGTTCTTTTTTGGATTTTGAATTGTAGAATGCGATAGTTAAAATACTTGTGACGATTTACACATCGAAAACAAATTTCATCTGATAAAGGGTTCATCTTTGTTGTTACTCTTTCTGAAAAAAAGCAATAATAAGTAGGAACATTTTCAACGGCAATTCCAAATAAAGGTATGGAGAGAGAGAGAGAGAGAGAGAGAGAGAGAGAGAGAGAGAGAGAGAGAGAGAGAGAGAGAGAGAGAGATTTTTGTTGCTATAGTTTGCATAGCCTTTTTGTGATGATTGTATAATTTCTTTACTTGACTAGACCATAGATGATTGTATAATTTCTTTACTTCACTAGTCATAGATGATTGTATAATTTCTTTACTTGACTAGTCCATAGATGATTGTATAATTTCTTTACTTGACTAGTCCATAGATGATTGTATAATTTCTTTACTTGACTAGTCCATAGATGATTGTATAATTTCTTTACTTGACTAGTCCATAGATGATTGTATAATTTCTTTACTTGACTAGTCCATAGATGATTGTATAATTTCTTTACTTGACTAGTCCATAGATGATTGTATCATTTCTTTACTTGACTAGTCCATAGATGATTGCATAATTTCTTTACTTGACTAGTCCATAGATGATTGTATAATTTCTTTACTTGACTAGTCCATAGATGATTGTATAATTTCTTTACTTGACTAGTCCATAGATGATTGCATAATTTCTTTACTTGACTAGTCCATAGATGATTGTATAATTTCTTTACTTGACTAGTCCATAGATGATTGCATAATTTCTTTACTTGACTAGTCCATAGATGATTGCATAATTTCTTTACTTGACTAGTCCATAGATGATTGCATAATTTCTTTACTTGACTAGTCCATAGATGATTGCATAATTTCTTTACTTGACTAGTCCATAGATGATTGTATAATTTCTTTACTTGACTAATCCATAGATGATTGTATAATTTCTTTACTTGACTAGTCCATAGATGATTGTATAATTTCTTTACTTGACTAGTCCATAGATGATTGCATAATTTCTTTACTTGACTAGTCCATAGATAATTGCATAATTTCTTTACTTGACTAGTCCATAGATGATTGTATAATTTCTTTACTTGACTAGTCCATAGATGATTGTATCATTTCTTTACTTGACTAGTCCATAGATGATTGTATCATTTCTTTACTTGACTAGTCCATAGATGATTGTATAATTTCTTTACTTGACTAGTCCATAGATGATTGTATAATTTCTTTACTTCACTAGACCATAGATGATTGTATAATTTCTTTACTTCACTAGACCATAGATGATTGTATAATTTCTTTACTTGACTAGTCCATAGATGATTGCATAATTTCTTTACTTGACTAGTCCATAGATGATTGTATAATTTCTTTACTTGACTAGTCCATAGATGATTGTATAATTTCTTTACTTGACTAGTCCATAGATGATTGTATAATTTCTTTACTTGACTAGTCCATAGATGATTGTATAATTTCTTTACTTGACTAGTCCATAGATGATTGTATAATTTCTTTACTTGACTAGTCCATAGATGATTGTATAATTTCTTTACTTGACTAGTCCATAGATGATTGTATAATTTCTTTACTTGACTAGTCCATAGATGATTGTATAATTTCTTTACTTGACTAGTCCATAGATGATTGTATAATTTCTTTACTTGACTAGTCCATAGATGATTGTATAATTTCTTTACTTGACTAGTCCATAGATTCATATATAAAGGTCTTTAGAGTGACAAGACAATGGCAAGATATAAGAAACATGGTAAACTGCTAACTGTTCCTTTAGAGTAAATGATCGAAGTTAAACAAGTAAACACGCTAACAAGTAAACACGCTAACAAGTAAACACGCTAACAAGTAAACACGCTAACAAGTAAACACGCTAACAAGTAAACACGCTAACAAGTAAACTCTCAACAGACATATAACAATAGTGGTATCTAAAACGCTTCTTCTTCTATTTACGAAAAAAATGGAGAATTGATAAGAGTATTCATCAACTATTTATTTACTCTTATTTATTTACTTACTGTTTACACAGAGTGTAAGGATGTATGTGTCATTGTGCAAAATTGTCTTTTAAATCATAAATTAAAAAACTTTATAAATAGTTAGAAAGTATGTCTTTCGTACTTGAAAAGATAATTTACTATGTCTTCATATTTCCTGCTCAAATACTTCGCAGAGAATTAAGAAGTATAACGATGCCAAATAAAGTAGGAATACGAAGCAACGGTACATTTACGACTGCTAGCATATTCTGTTGTTGCACTACAGACACTGTTTCGCTGAAATCAATCTGAAAATTTTAATGTTATTTTGATCTACATATTTTTACAGAAATAAACAAAACAAACATAACATAAAAGGACGCGATATGTTTCCTAATTTGAGGAACATAACCGACAATTAAGGTTGGTTCCTTTGTGAAGTGTTGTATACTTAGCGCTTAGACTGTAATGCGATGATATAAAAATTTAAACTTGCGGGAGAGAATGGCGCTCTAGATAAGGTATTTTGTTCATCAAAAGCGTTCTATCAATTAGTGAGTATATATGTAAGTTGGGTGTATCCCAGAGTTTAAAAAATGCATAAGACCTAGAAAGTTGAAGAAGTCACGCACAATATGATCGGAAAATAACAGAAGAAGAAAGAGGTGGAGAAAGAGAAGGAAGAGGAAGTACATGAATCTCACCATTTTAAGATATGAATCTCACCATTTTAAGATAGTTTAGGCTTCCATATTTAATAATTACACTTACTTATCTTTACAAATGAAGGTTCTAGCCCTTTCGCATTTATCATCATTCATATAGAAATCTTCATGGTTGAAGAGTCCAATACAGCTGTGAATACCACTGGGTTCCCCAGGCGCCCACAAGAGGAATTTGAGGTTTTCATTTGTCAGAGGACCAAAACCACTGTCGTGGCGTTGCACTGTTATATCCATCAATCAAAACTCGAGAATGTGTTGAGTTGAAATCATGGCGGTACAATCTGCACAAAGATAAAACAAATTATTTAAATGATCTGAATTGAGAAGGATTAATAAAGACATTGTCTGAAGTGC
The DNA here is from genome assembly GCA_029931535.1 of Margaritifera margaritifera. NCBI lineage: Eukaryota > Metazoa > Mollusca > Bivalvia > Unionida > Margaritiferidae > Margaritifera > Margaritifera margaritifera. Next base: position 1,188,254 of record JAQPZY010001611.1, read on the forward strand.
TAATCGAAGTGTAGAGAATAGTGGCCATTAACTATATATCGATAATGCAAACATCTTATGAATGCAAACATGAAACTAAAAAAAGGGCATCACGGACAAAGTATATGTAACAATCCTTATTTGCACTGTGGCAAAATTTGGTGCGCGGACGAGAACTGATCCTATTTCAAAGGTATTTAATAAGATCCATGTCTAACGTTGTGCTTCACATCGAATATTGAAGAAATCGCGGTACTATCACCAAATGTGTCTCCCTAATAGGATTGTACATCGTAAAAACATTTACTCATACATATATATATTCGTGTTCTTGTTTGAAGTTGTATGGCCAATAGTATATTAATCATTTACTTTGTTATTTTTTACAATGTTGTGTTCATCATGAGAAACAATTGTAATATTTCCCATTGCTGAATGCCTGGGCTCTTCATGTTATAGTAACCTATTGCAAGAGCGTTGACATGCCTGCCATACTTGTCCATATACCAGAACTGCAATATATTTAAATCCACACATACATTAATTCCGACTTATTGTTCAATGATGACAGGTAATTTTTGTTTGCTATTTTTTTCTAATTATTAAAAAAAAAGTATTCTCTGATAATAGTAGTAAGGTACATATTGCGGTGTAAAATGACTGTTCCCTACTCACATTAACAATGCGCCACATATTGCTGAGTAAAACGGCTGCTTCCTGCATTCGTGAAGCTATTCACATTAGATTAAACATGCTTTATTTCTTAATTTGCGTAGACAGCATCTGCAATTAGAACACAAACTACAAAATTAAGGACTAGAACGAATGCAGTGCGAGACTGGCTTATACACTTTTTGTCCTTTAAATATACAATTACAAACGTACAGGCGGATTGATTTATATCATAGAACAATGGTTGAGAAACTAATATTGCAATAATTAAAATTTACAATCAGTTCATTCAACCAGACATTTGCATTTTAATTTTAACAATTTTGAAAGTAAATACGAAAAAGTTAAATTAGATGGAAAGCGAGAATGGGTGAAAAAAATGATAATGGTTGTAAAGTTATAGGAAATTAATTTTAAGATTTTTATTTAATTATTATTTATTCTGACGCAAATTTAGCACATAAACAATGGCTTGCCACTTTAATTCACTATGAGCAAAATATTGTTCTGAATTAAAACACGATGAATGAATGGCCTTCACTTGAAAATCAATTATACACTATGCATGAATGGCCTTCACTTGAAAAAATCCATTACACACTATGCATGAATGGCCTTAACTTCTCTACGGCCGTGCATGCAATGTGGAACCCCTTTTCAAGCTTCGTGATGTCATGAATCCTGTAAAATATAAAGTTCAATTTTTAATTGACGCCTACATAGGTTGTGAATATTCATACAGATATTGCATGTTACATTTCAAACTTCGAACGACGTAGATCAAATATTTTGCATTTGCATGCTGTTAAATTTTGATATTCCACCTTATTTTCAAAAAGACTTTACAGAGACCAAAATTATGCATTTGATGGACTAAAATAGATTAGTATGTCCTTGTATAGATCGCTTTGAACTAATTAAGTCGAAGGCTTTATGAAATTGTTACAAATAAAAAAGAAATTATTTAGCATATTTGCTGACCATGTGGAGCATTTGTAAAACCGAAAAATGATAAATGCAACTTCTGGGGCATAATGTTGGTACTCTGATTTTTCAGATATTCTTATAATTTCCATAAGTCACAAAGCATTTGACATAAGAGCCATAATCCTGCGAATAGGAAGAGGCAAGTATCATTTAATCTGGATAGATGCTGTAAATATGGCAGACCTTCGGAAATTAAACTTTTACAGTTCGCCTAATTAAAAGTTTCGTCGATTTTGTGATGCAAAAATGTGTAATTGGGCATTAATAAAGTGTGGATTTAGGATTCAAACGACGTGATTTAAGTCCCAGCGAGCCAAAAACTGTATAGCGATAGTAAGACCAATGCATTGCAATAGCTCTAAATTGACGTCTTTGATGCCATTCGTGATTTCGGGCTGCTATTTTGCATTTTTGTAGGAGTGTACCGTGTCATATCTTACAAAGCTATTCCGTTTTCTAGACTGACCCTGATTTATAGCAGGTGATGATGTAAATGCCTTGATATTTTTGTGTTGGTATAGATACCAACATTAAGTCAAAAGAAAGAACAGGATGAAGCAAAACATTTGCATTACACTCTTACAAGCTGAAATAGGTTCAGAAATTTGTATTGATCTATTTAGTAACTTTGTTATTTAGTATGAATGAAAGTAGAAAAGCAACTTAGTCAAAACACTTTTTTCATTTCCTGTTAAAAATGTCTCTGCATAATTTAAAAGGGTTTCTTTTAAATTTCTCATAGATACTGATTTGATATAAAATTGGTACACGGTAATATAGCGGCGTATAATGTTCCCCAAATATATGAAGTATTGCATGTAGGCACTCGAAGTCAAGTCATTTTTGTTTCTAATCTTTACTTTTTCTTTTTTTTTTGTATTTATTTATCAATGTACACAATAAAACCATAAAAAAATAACAAATACCTCAGCTACCCCACAAAAAATAATAGCAAAACCCCCCAAATACCTTAGCTATACCACGAAAAAACCCATAGCAAATCCACCAAATACCTTAGCTACCCCAAAAAGATACAATAGCTTGAACATTTTGATAACCACTGTTTAACTTTTCATTTACAAGAATTGTACATTACGCGTTACATGCTGTAACCTTACTGTTATTCTTAATTTATATAATGTTACCTGCATATTATTTAGAAATTCTTCAATAGATGTAAATATCGAACTTTCGGGAAAATATCTTTCAGTTTTATTCTCATAGTCTTCATGTATGTACATGCTATACTATTTGAAAGGCCGTAAGTATCACTAACATAATCTCCATTATGTCCACTTATGATATCTTTCTTAAAAACTTACTTGATATTGTTGTAATAGACATATTTATCAGACAGATAATGCAGTGGTATACCTTTGGGAATGCTGCCACACAAAAACCCAGAGGAATGAAACAAACCAACAACTTGTCGATTAGCCCGTTCCAATACAGTGATGATGGTGATAAAGAACTGGAAATTGCTGTTTAAGATCTAGACCATATTTCTCTGTTATCACTGACCTTTTGACATGCAACTTTGAAGGAAGCAATTGGGTATTACCGCAATAATATCTGTACCTATGCGTCTGAGTTGTCTTTTTCTGCTGAATTTTGTTCAACCTTTTACCGATTTCAAGAAAATAAATAGAGTTTTAACACTACCTATATCTGAACATAGCGCTAATAAGTTGCACAAAATTAACTTAAATAAGACAACTCGGGCTCTCAGGATACCAGAAATGAGGGAACATTGCACAGGTCAAACTGTGTTACTTCGTTCAAACGATTCAAAGTCAATCACTCGAACAAAGGCAAGAAAATCTACAAACAGAGTGTAAGCTTTTAATTCTTTTGAATTATTTTTTTAATAAATATTTTGTCTGTAGTATTCATAACAAGTTTATCTTTTTTGAGGAAAACAAAATCGTCCCAGAAACTTAACATAATAGTTAATATTAGACCATAAGTTCCTGTTGAGAAAAGAACTCGAGGACAGCGATATCTATAACATCTCATGCACACGTTTCTAAAATATTTTGTTGCTAAATGTTAGGTCAGTTTTGGTTTAATATTAAATTATGTTTCCTTCATCTAAACACACTTTTGATGTCTCAAAAGTTAAATCCGAAATGGAGGCTAAAAACTGTACAATGGTTTGATCTTAAAGATCAAGGCCGCCGTCGAAATAAGAATCAGCTTATTCACAACGATTGACATCTCCGCTACACAAGGGTTCCATGGAGCTTACCACCTCTATATGAACCCTTGGCATACACAAAGAAAATGCATATGCGGAAATGCGGTCACATGATTTTGCAGCTACATTATTTATCAGAGGGATCGGTAATTTAGACCAATGAAATTGCTTTAAAAATATAGTTTTCGGATACATTCGTAAGTCGCCATTCCTTTCCATAATTGGCCATACTGTGTTCGTCGAAACAACCACAGCAAAAGAACCTGAAGCTTTTCAAGTGGATTTTAGGAATAATGTGATTGGTTGAAGTAAACCCACTTGGTAATACTTTCATGTCCTTGCCAGGGGCGGACCCAGGAATATCTGTTAGGAGGGACGTACACAAGGAGGCAAAGAGTCTGTGGATGGAACCCCTGGTTGGGGCTCAGGATCGAAGCCCTCAGAAGTCCCTGCATTTTAAGCGTTTACGTGGCATAATTTTAGCCATCTAACTGTAAACAAAACTTACTCTCGGAAACGGTCCGGTTCTCTCGCGCTAATGTTTTTTTTTTTTGGCGGGGGGGGGGTGGATAGGGTTCGCCGGTACCTCCACTCCCCCACATCTCTCCACTCACCCACCTTCTAACCGAACTGGATCCGCCCCTGCTTGCTCTGTGTATGCTAAGGATTCGTATAAAACCTAAGGTGGTAAGTTCTGTAAATCACTTACCTGCCGAAGATGCACACTCAATGCAAGGTTGCCGTTATTCATCACGATCGACACTTCGCTAGCAAAGGGTTCAACGGAACCTACCTCTATGCCAACCCTGGGTATACAAAGAGCAAATTCATTCTGCGGTAATGTTGTTAATGTGCTTCTACAGCTACATTATTTATCAGAGAGGATTGTTAATTGCTACAAATCAATGCGCCTGTTGGCGCCTTTTTGCGGTGACCTGTGTGCAGTGATTTACAATGAACATCGACTGATTCACTTTAAAAATCAAGTTTGGCAAATTAAATTATTTGTTATAGTGAAACCTATTGGTGAGAATATTCTTTGGCAAGGCGATCTACTTCAGATGAAACTATGATACCTTTGGTATGATTGAACAGCTGATTCTTACATGTACCTATACATTTTTGCAAACCGAGACTTTAATGTTCTTAGGTTACACTGATGTGTATCTTTCACATTTTCATTACAATGAGGTAACATTCGTTTATTGCACGTTATGACTGGTTAAAATAAAAAATCCGACAATAATTTCAGCAAAATGTATAGAATCTGGTAAAAGTAAATAATTACCAATAATTTTAAGAAATAATTCGTAATCTGTTTTGAGGGTGAGTAAAAAAGTGAGGACCTTAGATTAGCTTTAGGATTTGGTGTCTTACCACACAGTAACACATGAAGGTTATATTGTGTTGAATTAACTGGTGTTAAGTCCATTTCTCAGGAACACACCTTCGTAGCCGAATCCGGCTAATCCGATTGCAGGATTCGAGTCTGGCACGCTAAATAGTGAGCTCTCTCCTCTCTCTACTTGGATTGGAATGTAAGCAGTTTATATTTGAGTTAAAGTTTGGTTTTATGGGTTTAACGCCATTTTGTCAGCACATGATAGGCTATACATGGCGGCCAGTACATCTGGTAGAGGAAGAACCAGGAAAAATACCGGGAAGGACCACCGACCCACGGGAAGCTACTGGCAAGTTTTCTCACATAACCACATTGACTGAGCGCAAGACTTGAGTTAAAGGGTGATAAGATGAAACTTCTAATAAATATAATAGCTGCAGTAATAAACGTCAATCGATTAAAGTCCTATAAGTAATAAGAAGTCTATGTCAGAGAGTGATACTGATATTCCAAGCGCTCGGAACTTCAAGTGTCAATGTATGGATCCATGGAGTCAAACATTATTGAAATCTTCCCAATAACAACTGCAATTATAAAAGTATTTTTGATTCTGTGAACACTTGCACTCCGTGGGTGCTTTGCAATTTCTTTTCTCACGAAAGGCTTTCTTCTATCCCGTGGGAAGCATGGGATATTGCCAAATGGAGGCAAATTCACGATAAGTCAGTAATGATGCAGGTTCCCACTCTCCCTTTATATTGAACATTTTTAGCAGTATTAATATGTTAAAAGATGGGTTGCCATTTATTTTTTTAATAATCAGGTGAACAATATACAATGTACAAGTTTAATACGTGAGGCTACTTGTGTTCTTACATAGAGCAATCTTACAGTAAAAGAATGAATACATGAAGAAGCTTCATTTAAGGCAGATAACACTACTTGACTTTGAGTAAGTCTTCGCCTTCCAGTTTTTAAAACAGATCAATTCTCAACATTAAAAGTCTGTAGTTTATATATTTTGCTTGTTTTGTAATAAAAAATAACAAATGTTATAAAAGATTATAGAACGAATCTTTGCTGGGAACCATAAGACTCAATCTTTTATGTACGTCTAACGCAATTTAGAAGTCAAACACTAGTATTATATATCGATCTATGGAACTTTCGTTAATCATTCTGAACCGTAGACTTCTTCTGAAATTCGCACACCGACCAAATTAATCAATTCTTATGCCCCATAAATATAAAATTAGACTGGTGTTACGACTAGGGGTAATGTAACAGAAGAAAAGACTCAAACAAGCTTTCAAGATTTAAAATACAAATCTTTAATTTCCTAAAATATTAAAATATTTCAAAAAACAATTAAAGTGAAAGAATTAAAAATAACTTACAGTATAGAATATCCTTAAAAGTCCTAAATTGTTTTATAGTTCACTGTTCCGGAAGTTAATCCAAATATTCCGAATGTATGTTCCGAATGAAGTAACCTTCACTGTGCTAATATGTTGATAAGAATAAGTTATATCCAAGTAATCCTTGCGAATATAATATCACAAGTTCTAGAAATGTTTCCGATAATTCCACGGAGCTGTATAATTATTCAGGTTGAAGACACAGTAATGAATCCTAAATGCACTGTATTAATCACAAAAGTAAAATATCCCACACACAAAATGAACCAATTCGTTTATGACCTCTCTATCCAATGTAGCTATGAAGAATGAATAATACTTGCTATAATTCCTATATATATATAGCCTTAATGCGCAGGATCGAAATAAAAACCCATTCTACGTCTTTGATAAACAACTGGGTATTTCGAAATAATTTCCTTCTAATAAACACGATTCATTCTTCGGATGTGACCTTAAACTATAATTCCTGGTCAATACAATGTTTACTCTAAAAAGTACGAGAACTAGGTCAAAAGTTCAACCTCACGCGCTAATACGTGATGTACTAAAACTTCTGCGAAATATCGATCGAGCCTACTGTATGTATACTCATAAGACGACAGCTGTTTAGACTAAGAACAGAGATCATAACTAATTAACTATACCATTATTCAAAGGAAAATGATATATAATTCCGTAACACTGCGTTCAGTTCTCTTGTGTTGATATTTCAAAAACAATTTATAGAAAATTGTTTTTAAATTGTATTTAAAAAAAGCAACACAAATCTCACACCCATGTCGGGTAAACAAAGGTGGATTAAATTGGATTGATGGGCGTATTTCTGTGTTAAAACTCGTGGTACAAAGGAACGAAAACATTGCGAAGTGTTGTAGAATATAGCATTTATTCAATGCAAGAAAAAATCCGTGAAATGCAGTTGTAAACATCATGTTTCTGTTCAAAGTTGCCGTGTACTGAATCCATTTCAGCCAACTATTTCTCCATTAGATTTATTTCTGAAAGAAGGAACATTAGTTGGCAAAATTTCCTGTCTTGAGAGGAAAAACATAGATAGTTAAGCAATTTGAATAGATTTCGCAAATAATCTAGCCCGTACATATAAGAACATAAAAGGTCCTTTTTAAATGTGACTTGAATAACTATCAAATAAAGTGAAACTTATAGTGCAGAAAGAGAAGACCAATATTATCTTGAGGAGACGAAAAAGAAGTGGTATAGATTTATTTTTTGGTCATTGGGTCATAATAGGTGTTCTCAACGCTATCTTAATGGTCAAATAAGTTACTTCTAATTTAAAAGTTTGTAAAGTCTGTTTGTTGCACATACTGACTGCCAATATAATTGGGAAAATGTGAAAAGTATAGGACAATATAGAGAGGATATTTGCTTGAAACGAATGAATATACCAGACATATTTCATATACTAAAGTTTTTCATCCACTCGATGTAATATATCCGTTATTCACTCGGAGCAAGCAAATTTTCTTTTTATTTTATGGTCAAACGTATTGGCTAGAATATAGATTTCTTACTGCATCCCGCGCGATAATGTCAACGGTTAACTGTTTATGTTCTGTTGTGTTTTGTGTATATTCGCAAAGAAAATAACATAAGTAATATAATTGTCCTTCCCAAATGAAGGTAAAACAGCACATTAAAAAATGAAGAAAAAAGTATATGAATCTTATGGGATTCGAACTTGGTTCGTATGCTTGCGAGCCGGCAATACTTACCACTAGACTAGAATAGCTCAAATGCCTTGGTCATAATGTTATCGACGCGGCAGTGAAAAAATATATCTGGTATATCGCTCCAGTGAATTAACAAAAGTATTCCTCTTGGAAAATCCAGTAATTCACGCCTTAACATAAAACAAAACAGTTTAATACTTTAGTTGAATTGTCATTTTTTTAAAATTGGGCTTGTGGTTATTTCAATTATTCAATTTTAAGTTAACTTAGGTCTTTGTTAACACCATTTATATACGCACGTAACACAACTCGACCGAGTTCTGGCGATGATCTGACCACAACAAATATTTCCATTTTATTATTGCTTTGCTGTTTATGCGACTTGGTTGTGGTCGGGCGACGTCGCTGTTCAGACCAGAGTGTAAAAGGGCCTTACCTTTGCTTATAACAACGCGGCAAGATGGTGAATACGTGAACATTCCTGGACACAAGCACATTAATTGTCGCCAATAGAAATTTGGCCATCAAATAAAAAATAAACTTCAACAAAACATGTTTTTGTGGTTTTTTTAGAAGTGAAGTATAAAAAGCAGTTAGAAAGTAATTGTAACATTTGTCTGAAAATCTGGTTTAACAAAAGCTTTTTTTGCGCGTAAACAGGAACATATTTTAGGTCATGACACCTCTATCAGAATATTTCCTTATGTTCCGAAGGACAAGATACCAACCAGTTCATACAAAAATAACAGCCAATAACAGAGATAACTCCCGTCTAATAATAGTAACAATGAACTTTCAATAGGATAACTGGTGGAACCAACACTAAAATCTCAATCACGTCATTACAGGTTACCCTTAGGGGGCAGCAATCACTTCTTGCCCATGTGCTGTTAAATCAAACGAGTAAAACCTATGTAATATTTCCTCTACAGTGTTTGTTTGTGAACGATTAAAATCTATAGCAAACCTTTCAGTAACATCTTCAAGACTTACGGAAAGAAATTATACAAGATTATGTCCAAGAATAATTTAAACAATTAACTAAATAGACTCATAATCGTCTGGACAATAAAGTTTGTGAGAACATTCAATTTGATTACCAGTCAAGGGAAGAAAAGCAGACTATATATTGGGAGATAGGTTTAGATTTGTAATAAAATATTTTCAATGTTGTCTTAATATGTTTTAAGAATTCATATTTAATTCTTTTTGAATTTGCTTCAATATAAGAGTGATATAATACTAAAGAGGTGAACGCATTCATCAAAAGTTCTATTATCCCTAATACTTTTACCCACGATTTATTTTCGAGGGAATAACTTGATTTGTGTGGACTTACTCATTCTCGCATATAAAAAATCGACGTTCGTCACAGTTGTCATCGTTCATGCGGAAATCTTCATAGTTAAACAACCCAGCACAGTCGTCTGTACCATTTATGTCTTGATTCGGTTCTCCAGGTGCCCATGGCTTGAATTCCATTGGTTCATTGTTAGGTGACCAGACCCAATGACCTTCAAATATGATGTCATTTCCGGCTGTCCAGTATTCTATGATTGGCTGTCTTAAATCTGAAATTGTCCATCGATAAAGTTAATAAAATAAAGAAAGACCGATCGTCGCATAAAATATAGCAACAAATCCATCAAACGTTTTCGCTTGATGTGTTTATATGTACCAGGCAACCTGTAACACCGACTAAACAGTGCTAATGCCGCTAATATGGCAAAGTAACGCCGAAATATGGCAAATAATGTCAATTTCCGTTAAGAAAATTATGATCAGGTAAGAATACCGTTCTGTAACCATACTAATTGTACCTTCTCGAAGAAGAGGTATGGTACATGCGTGAGTCATACTTTAAAGTACCGGAAATGATCCTGAAAATAAACTGGATTTATTTAGTTTCCTAAAAATTCGAGAAAAGTATTACCTTATATCCAAACTTTTCAACATCTCTGGTCTTTTGAAACACTGTTTTAAAACCTATCGTACTTGATACATTCTTACTCATGCGACCAGAAACCTTCACTGTATGATATAGCCAATAATGTGTTCAAAGTGCCGTTAAACACCAAGCAACAACAACAACAAACGTGTCTGCAACAGTCCAATACATTTCGTGAATTTCTGTTTAATGTTGACAGTGACGCTGGATAATAGGGCCTACAATTTTAAATCTTGGTGAAAATGGGCCTGGCACCCTCTCCGCAAGGGCGGTTGCTACGCCACTGATTTCATGGAAATGTTAAATTTGCCCTGCACCGGGAATCTAACCATGGGTCACAGCTTCAACATTTTCATATCACACACACACACACACACACACACACACACACACACACATTAGGCAAATTGACTATAGAATTCGTCACTGTAATTTAACTTAGCGAATGATTGAAATTATTCACAAGTGGATTATCGTTCACATTATAGGCGTCATATGTACGAGTCCTATTACTTTGAATGCGAGAATAGCAAACTTACGTACTCGGCATTAATGTTGAATCTTTCTGACTTTCAGTAAATGCGCGCGCTCTACCGTTTTATTTATTATTGACGTTTTATATTTCCTTTCCTTTTACTGTTCTATTTGTTCGTTCATTGTAAAAATAATCTACGCGATTATTTTCTTTTCAAGATTATGAAACAGAGAGGTGTGAACTAATAGTATGGTAAAAGGGAGTTATGGCACCAACTTTTAAGTGCATTCTAAGAGCACCTCACACTTGGATTTAGCACTCTAGCAGATATATTCTGATGACTTTTGTCAGTCGACCAAGACGATGATGTCTGGACCGAGTCTTCTGAATCTGTCTGCGAACTTTGCCAAATGAAGTGCTCGGTCGCCACCAGAATAAACTTAAAAGTTTGCCTCACCTAAAAAATCATACTAGTGTTTTTGAGGTCTACTAATTAGGAGGCTGCAGATTTATGTTAGCATACATTAATGTTTACATAACTCTGTCCTCTATAGCAATATGGACATAATTTTTGTCTTCAATCATAATTAAGGTCGAATTAGAGAGATGAAGATACTTATATATAATGGCTTGGAGAGAACATCCCGCCCACAACTCGTATGAAGGAAACGAAAATGGAGACATAAGACATGTTTTGCGTCAAAAAATTCTTGCCAAAAATCCTAACAACAATGGCTACATTCTTATTGCAGTTTCTAGCACGGACAGATGCCAAACGATATTGAGCGCTCATCGATTTGTATGTGAATGCTTTAATGTAGCCAGTGTCATCATCACTCTGTAACAACTTTTCTGTAAAGTGTTCTGGATGTAGCCATGAGAAATCACCCCCATGCAACTTTTGAGACATAGTCCAGCCATAAAGATTATTAAATTAAGATATGTGGTATGTTTTGACTAATGCGCAGATTCGTCATTTGGCAGATACTTGTTGTTGGCCACAGAATGTCTATCGGTATTTCCAATGACTGAGATTACGCCACGAATTCATTTTTCAATAAAATAAAACATGTCGATGTCAGTGAGCAAATCCAACTTTACTTTTGACAACTTAAGCGCAGTATCCCACGACAAGCCAGGACTTGAATAATACCAAGCAGCATCCAGACTGTAATAAGACATGCAGATATTTCCAAAGTTTTCAAATACATCTGTTAGCACCAATATATCTCTTTTTAGATATAAGTCGTACTGTCCAAAGCAGACCAGACATTGCAGGCGTGTTCATAGTCAGTTTCACAAACATTAGTATTATTAAGTTGACTGTAAAATGATTCTTTCTGTGGAAGACTTGTTTCTTGAAATTTATCCCACTATGACATGTAGTCATACGGGTAAATTCCTTTGCGCGTGACTAAATTAAGTTTGTCACCAGGCAATTGTTCTGCTGTATATTTAAAAGCTTTTGTATTATTGACAAATTCATCCAATGAAGTATTTACAAATTTAAGACTGTCAATAAAACGCAATTGACAAGCGAAAATGACACATAACACCCCATATTATTAGGAATGACAGTTGTTTTTTCAGAAAACTTTCCAAAAGGCTTTACAATGGGATGCGAACCATAATCGCTAAGATTATGCAACATCATGGGAATAAATTCTGGCATTTTCAAATGAAAAATTGCACTTGTCCTAAGCAGCGTCGCGATACCTTCAGTACAATGAGAATGATCACGCATTATGTCGGTACCAAGTGGCTGTTCACAAATCCAACACAGCTCAGCATTGAAATTTTGTTCTCTATCTTCTCCCATAATCTACTTCGCCAAGCAAACATTTTATGAAATATTCTCTGCAGTCAGCACCGCGATATAATTTTATTGGCTTACTTAGAGCTTCATTAATTCAGACCAGCTTGTATGAGTAGCCGCAAAGAACAAGCTCTTGGTACCTTCTGGTAAAAGAAGAATTTGGATTATTGTTTGCGCCGTGAATTGGAACAGTGAATCCTTCAAAATCGGCATAAATAACAAATAGAACTTTTGCTAAGTGGCAAAAAATTTAAATGCTAAGATATTATTATATTTGTCTGGCATGATAGCTCGTACGATATAGATGCAATCTTGACCATACTCATGAAGCAAGTCCTCACGCGCAAATCCATGAAGACATTTTCTACAGTAAAATATTTTACCCTTGTGTTTGTTGTACTCTCCATTCATCAATCCTGAAAAATGTTTGATCCAGCAATAGTGGCCGTCCTTAGTATATTTATGAATGTAAAGCAAATCAACTTCTCTTTTGCAAGTAACTGCAGAAATATGCGGCGGATAAATTCTACCATTATCCACGACAAAGACATTAACATAAATATTATTAAAGTCTTCAAATGTTGGCACGTCATTGATCTGAACAGGAAAATTTATTCCAGTAAAATCCAACTTGTTTTGGTAAGCTGTGTAATTGCTAATTCGATCTGGCTTCTTGTTTGGAGCAGGATAGAGCGCAGAGAAAAGCGCCCACATAGAACACTTGTTGTCCTTATTTATAACGTTGACGCAACTTTGACTGCTGTTAATTTTGGCTGTTAATTTTGGCTGGTAGTTCCAAACACGAGCTTCCACTTAATAGATTGTACTTAGAAATATTAACAATGTATTCTGAAACACCAATCATAACCCAAGCAGAACCCTTTTTTTTGAAAAGCATCAATACTATTTTGAAGAGATTCGAAAATGCTTTTTATGTCAAAATGGTCATAAAATGCGCGAACTGGTTTGGACATAAAATGTGATTCAGTTTCAGTGTTATCCGTTTGTTTTACAAACAACATGCTAATACCAATAGAAAATTTTATGCCAAGTTGCAAACGCAGCTCTTTGAACATAATTTGTTTTATGCTTGGCTCTGCTAACGCAACAAAAACATCAAACGGTATTAACTCATCATTCTCCATGGCAAATGTCTTGTCGTAGCCAGTAAAGGTCCGTCTTTTTCTTTAACGTTTATATTTGTGCTCATTATATATGAGGTAATTTATTTCTCTAATTGTTTGTTTCTAACATCGCTAGAAAGGTATTTTGCTTAATACAAGGCATCCTATGACACATTAGCAAATCTGTTTGTAGCAGATATTAACTCGACCAAGATAACTTAGCATGCGCCGCTGCTCTTCCGTAAGCAACACTTGGCACTTAGGATTTCCTAGTTGCTTTGTCACAATTAGATTCAACTGAAAGCTCGCATGAGGTTTTCTGTACAATATCACGATGGCATCAAGCGATATTTCTGGCTTTTCCAAATAAACATCTGTAATATAAACAATTGTATCTGAAATAATATATAAATTGAATGGACAAAAATGTATGACATTGACGAAAACGAAGATGCTATTGTTCATGATTATGATGAGTAAAATCGAGTCGATAATGCACACCTGCATTACAATATGAGGCCGCAAAAATATACCAGAAAAGATCACATCAAAAACAAGTTGGCGCCATTTAAACTGTCTTTCGAAGAAATGGCGCAATTTAACGAGATCTTTAACATATTTATTACGCTAAGCCTGCCAGAAAGACAGAAACTGATCAAGTTCGATCACATATTTAGGAAACTATTTCTGCTCATAGGTATGCCAGACAAGGCAGCTGTAAGCAAACCTATAGTCAGCAAAAATATATTGGCAGAGTACGACAGAATTAATATCTCGGTACTTTCCAGCAGATAGCACTGTGGTCAAATTTTAGACAGCAGACATTATAGTCGCAGACATGATGTCTAAACATATTTGTTTGTTCGAAAACTTTTGTTTTGACAGAAGACAACTTTGTTGCAACCAGAATTTGTTGACGGACAGCAGACAACTTTGTGACGGACAATCGAGTTCATAAAATGATCCAAAGATAGGTTCGCCATTAAGGTCTGCGATTCGGTACGTTACAGGAATTGTTTGCAATATATCTGTCACGGTAAACACTTCTTTGGTCCAATTTGCTGTATGATCTTTTACAAACATTTATTTGGTCTAGAAATCCTGATCCGGTCACCCACATTAAACTTTTGTCTAAAACATAATTTGTTTGCAACACTATCTTGATTTAGTTTGTCGCTAGCCTGTGTTGGCGTCATTCCAACGCCTCTGTGTTTTGTATTGTTGTATTTATCTACCAGCGATGCAGCACATTTACATATTTACTCATTTTATGTTTTGTAAAATGTTTCCACATTGCATTTTTTATTGTTCGATTCTATCGTTCAACGACAACTGCTTTGCCTTCATTATACGTGGAATACTTATGAATTTTATTTCGTTCGAGCAAGTTCTCAAATATGTTATTGTAAAATTCACCGCCGTGGTCTACCCAAAGTTTTGCAGGTTTTCGTGATCTTGTAGCCATTTCGAAAGCGTCCCTGATAGCGGCGCCAGTTTTATTTTTCAGTCGTATGTTCCATGCATATTTACTAAAAACATCAGTGATAACTAGCAAAAGCTTAACGCCGCAATTACCTCTGGAATATTTTTTTAGGTCTGTAAGATCAGCAGACTAAATGTCATCAACACCATTAGCAACCACTCTACGTCTTGGAAAACGTTTTCTTACTGGCTTATGTAACTCATCTGCAAGTATGTCATCATTGCTAATTGGTTCTTTACCAGTTCTTTTGGCGTGGGAAACTTTGGTTCCCACTCCAACCTTGTATTTGAGTCCAATAGCGCCTCTGACAAAACTCTGTCAACGTGTTCTCGCATCCATTTTGGTTTTATCGCGGCATACTCATCAAGCATAATTTTGACGCAGCGGTTTTTTTTTTTTCTTTTGAATGATCTCTATAGCAAATGTCATGTCGCATTGCAGTGGTGTCTACTTAGTTATAGGGTTGTTGACCAGGAAGCAGCTGATCATTTGCATCCAGTTGTTTATCCAGAGGATTCCACGGACCAGTAGACTTATGTCCCTGGCAGAGGCCAGCCGCCTTTTTGTTTTGGAAGTTATCCAATAAGCGAATGAAGATCAAAAGCGCCGCCATATATTTTGCGATGCTTAAAAACAGAACAGTGTCCAATAATTGTACTGCTTTGAATACATATATTGTCATCCCAGGCATGCATATATAACGAGTAAGCATAAAATTATGTGTCAAGTACAACAATAGGATATTTGCAGTAGACATTTGCACACCATCAGAGATTGCCTTGACAAACCTGGATTTGCTTTTACTGTAAATGGCGCACGTTGGTTTTATGACAGAACTTTCTTTTTTGTGTGTGTGTTTGAGATGAAGTTTCTTCGAGACTGTTTGTATTCTTTCTGCATGATAAGCACCACGAAGCTGTCATTACATCTGGCATTTACATAAAACACACTTGGTCTCACCTAAAAATCATTACTGCTCATTAAGCTTACTTAAAACTAACTTGTCATTGTCTAGAGTTGGCAGTTTTTTAAATTCCAATAAGATATCTAATGCGGATTTTCCCTAGCATCGTGATAAGATAAAATAAATACAATAAAGACCACAAGCTGAACTATTTATATACTGAATTTGTGTTGAGTTATAAATACAACTTTGCCGCGCACTAGAAATATACTTTTGATGGCATCGCACGGTGGCAGACCAAACAAATCAAAATATTCTGTAGCACTATTATCTGGCCTGTTGACGATGGCAACCCAATGTGTTCCAGAATCATCAAAATAATTTTCAATATTTACAACGCAGCATTCATTTTTTTTCTTTTTTTTTTTTTTTTGGTATCCTATCTTTGGGAAAAATAAAACGCTACGAAATGATTTTATGTCTTTAAGCGCTTTCTCAATGTCAAAATTGATTTGCGGCGTTGTGTTCAGGGGTATTGCAATCCTCACGCTCTCATTTATTGTACATCCAATGCCGCGTCCAAAAAGCTTGCCTAGAAGTCCCGGCAACAGCACATCTGCACTATCAGCAGCTAGCAGTGGTAGAAGTGGTAAGAATTCGCCTTGCTTTTTAAGTTGTGCTGCAGATAAATCGAGTACAACACCTTTTTCTGTTGCACTTTGTTTTTTCTCTTTGTCATGTTGGCGTTTTGTTAGCATCAACTGGTCGCTGCCAAAAGATAATTGTTTTGCTGATGACAGAAAAAGGTCATATTAGCGAAAACATAATCATCGAGCCAAATTATTCTACGCTTAAATACGATTGACGCTTAAGGGCTACTTCCGAGTTAATTTTACAATTGACAACAGCTTAATAAATCTATTAGGTTTTAGATCGCGAATTCTACAAGAAAATGGTGCTTACGATGGAGACTTTTCCGCAAACATTAGCGACGTAAACAGCTTACTCATAAATTGTTCGATAGCTGAAGGATCGTTTGAAGCGCGAGGAGTCATGTCATTTATAGCTTCAGTCCAAACACGCCACCAGGAACATTGATGATCATAAAATTATCGCCATTTATGTATTATCTCATCAACAATGTCTACAGCATACCAGAAATCACAATGTCAACCACGGATCAATCTGGAAACAACGTCAATCTTAATAACTAGCCAATCATATTTTATTTGCATCTGCAAGCGATAGCCAAAACTATGTAACAGAGTTGTATAAATGAATCCAAAACGAACTAAGCACAAAAAGATCATATGACGATTTTATGAGCGCTGTTCTCAAGGATTATTAGGACAGCGCGAGTCATAGCCAAAAAAGTTGCACCAATTGCCCTTAGTGCTGCAAAAAGTGCTGCTTCAGCCAATGGATCAGCAGCGGGACAAGATGTTGCAGACAAGAGTAAAGGGATGCCAGCGCCACAGCGACCTGTTGCGCTATAGAATCCTCAGCGACCAGTTACATTGGAGCATGTCAAAGAAGTCATCAAGGAAATTGCACCAGCAAAAGAAGCTGAGGGATTAATGACTAGCGTGACAAAAAATATTGTCTAAGTGCGGTGAAAAACTTATGACTGAACTGGATATGCGAACAGCCATATCACTGCCTAACCTGTCAAATATTATGGCAGGATCTGGTGTAATCAGAATTTTTGTGTAACGAGGATGTATAAATATGCTGTCTAGATTTACGCCAGAGTATTTTAAACTTTTTAATAAAGCGCCCATTGACGAATCCACCACCGAATATGAATATGTGGAATATTTGGACAAAGATAAGCATTAAATGAACAAAACTTGAAACAAGAGTTATTGACACACGTGATTCAGATTTGTATTTGCTGCCTCATACAGTTTTTCTTGAAGTGTGAGGTTGTTTGCAAACAACTGTTGCACCACCTGCTAATTTTGCAGCAAATGCAAACGTAGCGCTCACAAACAATGGCTGGAGCTTGTTTAAGACAGCACGATATCAAATAAATAATCAGACTGTTGAAGGCATTAGCAACTATCTGCCAGCCGCCAGCACAATCATGAATTTGATTTCGATGAGTGACGACCACAGCAGATGTTCAGCAACAAATATGCCTTGGTACAATAGGTGCAATGCAGGAGTGAGCACAAAGTACAAACAAGGTGCTGAAGTTCTTGCTGACAATATTTCTGCTGCTGCTCCAGTAGATCTTGCTGCAGTGTCAGTTATATTCGCCCAGGTGTCCGTACTGTCTTATTGATCCAGAAAATCCTAATTATAATGTTGGCTTTGCAATAAGGCGCGATCTCACTGCTGGCCACAATGAAGTTTGCATGCTCTTGCCACTAAGTTGAATTTTTGTTTTTGCCGCGACACTGATACAGTTTTTAGAGGCATTAAGCTCACGCTAGTTTTGGAAAGATATGATCCTACTACGTACATGCATAGTTCAGCTGGTGATGATGACGGACAATTTATTTTTACAAAAACTATCGCTGTGGATTCCACAAATAACGCCCTCTATTTATCACGCGCTAGAATTGGATAAGCTTTTATCCAGGTTTGACAAGAAACTTTTTTTGAGCAAATGCGCATCTACAACTGTGTTACGTATTTACCAGCGCAATTATCCGTAAATTGGAGAATAGCTACTTTGCCAGGCAGTGAGCTACCACGACATATATTTATAGCTTTTCAACTTGCCAAACGAGATGCAGACCAAGAGATAAGCAGCCAGGTATTTGACAACATGGGATTGACTCGCATTGCTGTAAGAGTCAATAACAGACAATATCCTGAACAAAAACTTGAGTGTGATTTTACAGCATTAAGTAAAAATTATTCGCGAGCGTACTTTATGCTTCAGGAAGCTATGCAAAAACACCAGAATGTGGATACAGGAACACAATTATCTTCGGATGAATTTGCAAATCTGTATAATATTTATCACTCTGACGCTTCTAAGCATTTCGAACGCAGAAAAGATTCCATGGTAGACGTTAAAGGGTACAGAATACAGAAATACAGGTACCAGTCTGGTTTGGTTCATAATCAGTGCGCAAAAGCTGCCTCGGTTTTGGAAATTCAAGATAAGTGTTAGTGTGTGGATCAATAACAGGTGAGACTTGGTAAAAGTTAGTCCGTTTGTTACTGATTGACTTGAAATTATTGTATTTGTTGTTATTATAAACAAAATGGACTACATGTATTCTGCATATTACATTCAGCCCTTTGAAGATAATGATACATCGTATTTGATTAGTAAACAAGTTAAAGGATATAACGTAATCAGGACATATTAGATACAGTATTATCGTAGATAAGAGTCTAAAGACCGGTGAAATGATGGAAAGCTTTAAGGTCAAATATGGATGTTTCTGTTTAAACCTATTTTGTTTTTATCTTTCGTACTTGAAAACCCCGTGTTTTTTGTTCTTATAAATTTATATTGCATTCTTTATGAATTACTGCTTTTAAAAGTGAGACCCTCACAAAAATTGACGCATGTATCACCTGCTGAAGAAATGCATGGGGAAGTGACATATCATTAGAACGGAGACCTCGCTTACGTAGGAGTGGCATGTACAATAGTCCACCTAGCTCATGGAAAAATTTCCAGTACTCTGGTATTTTTTCGTGGCACAGAATCTGATTAATATTTTCTAAATTTTAGAAAAAACCTAGACAAGTAAGATGTTACCATCCAATACTTTACATGTTTCCAAAACCACTATATACATCCTTGCATATCTGCGGACTTAGTTCCAGGATCATGTAACCAATGAATAGTCTTGTGACTTTCGGATTAAATACACCAAAGACTTAGACCAAGATGACTGACCTTGGACCTATAACAACGCCAATAGAGACTCCCACACTGAATAGCATACTAGTAGTAGACTGTTCCTAGATGAAGAGGAGACAAGGCGGTGAACTCACTTGTTAAAAATGAAAAGAAGAATCTCGCTACTCACTTGTTACAAAATGAAAAGAAGAATCCCCATATTGCTTGCGGAATGTTCATTTTCAGCTCACTCAGTGGAAATAACTTACCATTTGCTCTGTAGTGTGCACGTAGTGTATCTTGAAGAAATCTAAATTCCTCGGGGTCATCAATTGTAACAAGGGTCGCTCTAAATGCTTCACAGTATTGCTGGAAGAAAACACAATGTTACGCTAATCATCCAAATTCAGTGAAACAGGTCAAATTTATATTGAAAACTGCCAATCTAGTGTTCATTCATGTATACGTGGTAACATTTTTTATTTTCCTTCTGTTTATTGGTCTCACTGGTGTCAGTTCGTTAGTCTGTCTGTCATTTATGCATCTATCAAGCTAAAAAGACAGCCAGTTAAATAGCCCTGTATTCAATTCATACACTACTTAATAAAGCAATCTCATCTTTTCTATTATGCAACAACAGATTTGTCAGAATTTTAGCATAGAATATAACATTCCAAGAGGCACAGGCATATATGTTATTTTACGATTAATTGCTTCATCTGCAAAAGTTCTTATTTTTACCGTCGTTATTTGCATTTCTGCTTAAAAAAATCTGTAAAATCTGGAGATATCGGGAGATGTAGTGTGGAGAGAGAGAGAGAGAGAGAGAGAGAGAGAGAGAGAGAGAGAGAGAGAGAGAGAGAGAGAGAGAGAGAGAGAGAGAGATGGTTACATGTACCATAGCGGCATGCCAAGGTTCCAGTCGATCCACCAGTGCATAGCAATGGTTTTCAAACGATTTCCAGTTTTGTTCACAGCCATAGACTGGAAAATTTGTAATGATGAAGCGATTAACAAAATTGCTGTGGTCAAAGGGATGTAACTATGTATCCCACTAACTATATTAATCGTCTGTCTGTCACATAACAAGACCCTGATGCTTCTATGGAAGTCCTGGTGACACTGTTTCATTGTATCTTCCTTAACAGAATACTATCCCACTTTACCAATATTTCGACAAATAAAAAATTATAACAACAACAACAAAAATCAAATTATAGACTTTTTGATATTACGCGTTATTTTGCCTAATTCTCGATTTAAGAACTGTACAAAGAAGATTTCATATTTTAAATATTCGTAATTGAAACAAATGTCTCTAAAACAAAGAAACAACATTTGCATTTTATAACATGAAGACATGTATATGTCTATATCATTCTTCTTTCGCTGAGCTTGGATCGAAGCATTAGCTTTCATGGTTAGTAATGGTATACGTATTCGTTTTCTGTTCAGTTTGACCTTTAACACAATATTTTAAGGTCAAATAAGGTGAAAATCTTCAAATAAAACATTTTTCCTGACATTTGTTGTACAGTTTGTGCAGTAAAAAATCCGTTTCTCCGGTAAAATTGCTCCCACCGAATTGCAGAAATTTACCGCTAGAATCACTGAGGAGTCAGATAGCCTAAAATTACCTCTTTGATTTAGTTTCTGTTTGCTGTTATGTGTGGTGCCCGAGTCCTTCAAGAATAGATCGACTATCAATTACTGTCGAAGTATATTGATTGAATGGTCATTTCAACGAAACGTGCTTGTTTGCAGTATACGGTCACAACTTGTGATAAAAAAAAAAACAAATAGGGGTGGGGGTGGGGTGGCAAATGTTTTAATTTTTTACATTTTATAGAAAGAAAGGTTAGAAAATATGAATCTACCAATTATAACGTGTCCGAAAGACAAGTATCATAACCGGGAAGTATTGTTTAAAGCTAGTATAATAGCTGCAATGAGCTAATGTCTCTTATTATGTAAATTCACACCGGCTCCAAACAAAATTTGCTATTTTATTGTGACTCTAAATTCAATTTGCTATTTTATTGTGACTCTAAATTCAATTTGCTATTTTATTGTGACTCTAAATTCGATTTGCTGTCATTGTGATACATTACTGCACACTACAGAAGTATACACGTGGTTCTAGATTCTTCTTTTTCCATGACCTTCTAGATTTTGTACATCTACTCGATTATGTTAGATTCTCCGCACTTCGGAAAATAATCCATATAAATATTTTTTCGTCAAACAGGAGTCATTTTGAAAATTTTTTTTTAATGGTGTGGGCTTATATGTTGGTAAGCTCTCTTTCACAAATTTAAAAAGGAGTAATCATATGATCGGACGTAAGCGAGCTTTTAAAACAAACAATTTAAAAAATGGTAGTCAGCCAGTTGAACACTTTTAAAATTGTAGGCGAACCAGCTTTTTGAACAAATTAAAGTAATATTCATACCCCTAGATGAGTGCTTTAAAACAAAATGTTGGTGAGCTAGGGTTCCCACCCCACCCCATCCCCAAAAATAAAAGAATAAAATAAAATATGGTGAATGGTCAGAGCTAGGATGGAGAGCTAGCTTATTTTCCAAAATAAAAAAGGTGGAGGGTCATATGTTGGTGTGTCAGATATGCAAGGATGTATATAGTGGTTTTGGAAACATGTAAAGTATTGGATGGTAACATCTTACTTGTCTAGGTTTTTTCTAAAATTTAGAAAATATTAATCAGATTCTGTGCCACGAAAAAATACCAGAGTACTGGAAATTTTTCCATGAGCTAGGTGGACTATTGTACATGCCACTCCTACGTAAGCGAGGTCTCCGTTCTAGTGATATGTCACTTCCCCATGCATTTCTTCAGCAGGTGATACATGCGTCAATTTTTGTGAGGGTCTCACTTTTAAAAGCAGTAATTCATAAAGAATGCAATATAAATTTATAAGAACAAAAAACACGGGGTTTTCAAGTATGAAAGATAAAAACAAAATAGGTTTAAACAGAAACATCCATATTTGACCTTAAAGCTTTCCATCATTTCACCGGTCTTTAGACTCTTATCTACGATAATACTGTATCTAATGTGTCCTGATTACGTTATATCCTTTAACTTGTTTACTAATCAAATACGATGTATCATTATCTTCAAAGGGCTGAATGTAATATGCAGAATAAATGTAGTCCATTTTGTTTATAATAACAACAAATACAATAATTTCAAGTCAATCAGTAACAAACGGACTAACTTTTACCAAATCTCACCTGTTATTGATATGATCAAAACGAAATTCAACACAATGTTTACCATCTTGGCGAAAGATCCACACACTAACACTTATCTTGAATTTCCAAAACCGAGGCAGCACATGCGCACTTACTATGAACCAAACCAGACTGGTACCTGTATTTCTATATTCAGTACCCTGACTAATTTTTTCGATTTATTTACGTAACCTGTAATAAAAGCTGTTACTTTCATTGTTTTTAAGTGATGCTGAACATTGAACTTTGAATACTTCAATCCGATAAAATCTGCGATGCTCAAAATTTTTTTTTTTTTTTTTTTTTTTTTTTTTAGAAACTAGAGTTACTATCGAACTAGACATTTAATATGTACAGGTAAAGATTGGTATTCTTTTGACCCATATCTTTCATTCCGAAAGTTCATTTACCAGAGTGATACATGTCATTCAGTCGAGTGCAATCAATCAAACACACACGCACGCACACACAGACACACACACACAGTTTAATTAGGGACTTTACATTTTTATTTCTTAACCCCACAAGGTTGGATAATGGTCGGGGGTAGGCGTTGACATCTCCGTTTGACCATTCAAAACTCGGCGGTAACTGGCATGTAATGCAAAGGTTAGGCCTAACTATTCGGACTACTCTTTGCGGTTTTAGATTCGACCGTAGGTTCAATCATGTTCGAAATTAGCGCTTATCCACCTTTGTTGTTGTTGTTGTTGCTTTTTGGGTTGTTTTTTTTTTAATGTCCCTAGTTCTTGCAGCAGAGACATCTTAATTTGGTCCAGTCCGTTCATCCGTCCCGTAAAACTTGTAAGCATGATAATAAGAAAACCGCTTGATCATATTGTTGGCATGATTTAATTAATACGCAGATAGTCTGAATAATTTGTCTGAGTTTTAATTACTCTATTTTTTACTTATAATTTTAAGGCACACGAGTATGAAAAACAAAAGAAACCCACTCCCCTTAGCATACTACATGTGATAGGCATGGTTATATTTGTCTGTGTGTGATCCTAGATTAAATTATAGTGCTATTTGATTTCTTTAATTTTAAACACGTTTTTCTGACTTTTGGATTTTGTTTTTGTATGAAACCTTGCTAGAACGATTACGCAGTAACTATTTAGCCTAGACAAATGACGCTTGGACTGTTTTTTAATGTGCATGCGTATGGAGATGGCCATGCTATACATTATTTTTCTTCATTTTAATGATTTTTACTAATTTTTTCAGATTTTGGGATGTTCTGGACTTTTTCGTTTGTTTCTGCAGTGGCTCATGCGTGTTTTACAAACGCATATCAAGTTTGCTTTTTATTTATCCTCGTCCACCAACTAGCATCAATATTAATATTTATCATAAGCTGTTGGAACTTGCTTGTAGACTTTTACTGCATATATAATGTTGAATTATGTTGAATTATGTTGAATTATGTTGAATTATGTTCACCCAATATGCTTGAAAATGTGGCTATAACGACACTATGAGTAAAACATGAAGACTGTGATTAAATATTTCTTTTGCCAAAATTAACAAACCTTTATATATATATATATATATATATATATATATATATATATATATATATATATATATATATATAAAGTGATCAGACCGAATATACTTCAAAAGTTGCTAATACAATAGGTGTTTAAACTGCATGTGTGCAATTGTACAAATTGCGTTGTGACCACATATAATTTGTATCCATTGTGTAATAATTATTATAATGTGAGAGCTTTTCACAAAAGGGGTTTCTACAGGCAGGCGAAATCAAGGCTCCCTTTCCATGAAGCCGAAGATGTAAGAAGTTATAAATAATTCCAACAAGATAACATTGATGCAAAACATCAAATCGCCCGCAACAAAGTGTTGCAATGACTAACTGTAGGCTACAGTTACATTGAGTAGGGAGAAGTTATTTCTTTAAAACAACAGATTAAATCGTCCAATTAAAATTTTGACTATATATCATTAAAAGTATTTTTCAACTATGGCAATTGATTTTTATTCATACGTAATAACAAATATTTTTATGACAGTTAGAGCCGTCTTTTAAAGCTTTTATGTTTGGCAGTTTTATTACAATAATTGATGATCAACTTTCAAAGTTATCACATAAAGTCACCCGCTCTCGCTGGCGACAATTACATTACACAAACCAATCATATATCACCCTCTTTTGATTAAGAAAAGGTGTGCCTATGTTGACAGAGACTAACAAAACAATATTAAAGGAATCGAGTTCAAACGTTACAGTGGATGATAAATGAAAGGGAACCATCACCGTTGGCAGACACTTAAAACGCAAAGAAAATTAAAATAATCCTATTAGTGGCTGTACTAATATACGCAGTTTTCTAACCTTATTTATTTGGTTTTATGTTCTTTCGATTTTTTTTTACTAATATGATTTTCATTAATAGAAGATATATAGATCCCAGAAGTTAATGGTTGAAACTATATAACTTTTTTCAGCATTGAAATATTTTTGCGTGTATTGTTCCTTGCATTTAGTATATAACCAATAGCTTTGACGGTAGCAAGAAAGAAAAAAAAAAAAAAAAAAAAAACGCGTCCATTTTAAGACAAGACTGGTAACTGTGATTTGACTTTGATATAACATTACAATACACACGCGTCAATGACTCGCAATACACACAAAGGTGTACTCTGTTGTATTCTATATATAGCTGACAACCATACCTGTAAGTATGGCGGTTAGTATTTGACACTAGAAGACTGCAGGTAATGTAGACACCAGTTACCGCTTTCTTATCGCTAAGTTCCTTTGCTAATGGGTTTTAAATATTTTTGTCTTCGTCCCATAGAGCAATATGGTTAGTTTATGATATGTGTTTGATTTATCACTTCACGATGCTGTTTGGAGATTCACTTCCATATGGTTCTCCGTGCCATTAACGGTAATACATGTACATGTATATTGGATCGTTAGACTTAAAATGGAGACGCTATGCCCGTCTCTCTCTCTGTCTCTGTCTATCTGTCTCTGTCTGTCTGTCTGTCTCTCTCTCTCTCTCTCACTCTCTCTCTCTCTCTCTCTCTCTCTCTCTCTCTCACACACACACACACACACACACACAGAGCAGTCTCACAGCGATTCCAAAATGTCAGAGGTAAGAATCAAGACATATCACCTTTTCGTTTCGGTCACTACCTTAAAGCGAGATAAAGTGTGTGTGTGTGTGTGCGTGTGTGTGTGTGTCTGTGTGTGTGTGTAATGGTTAGAAAGAAAAAATGTTTCAATAAATATGAAGAATTCCTTCTTTAGAGTATTTCCATCCATTCGTCTACCCATCCAGTCAGCCAGCCATACATACATACCTACATACATACATACATACATACATATAATAATACATACATACATACATACATACATACATACATACATACATACATACATACATACATACATACATACATACATACATATATATAATAATACATACATACATACATACATACATACATACATACATACATACATACATACATACATACATACATACATACATACATACATACATACATACATACATACATACATACATACATACATACATACATACATACATACATACATGGCTTAAAACTTTATAATCTAATATCTCTTGAGTTGTCAATATATTACTGTCATGGCCTAACTTTGAAGTTTAGGCTGTCGTACTCATTTCCATTGCTTCTTCTTCAAAATGACAACTTAAACCTTAGTTTAAAAACAAATCATGAAATCAGGGACATGTCTTGTACCAGTTCGATTAGTACTCACTTTTAACTTCTTCAGTCCTGAGTTCGATCATTGCTTACAGAGTGTGAAAAGGTAAATAACATCCAATCAAGGTCGTTGGATTCCTAACGGTTATCTCCACCTGAAACACACATGTTTCTAACATTGGAGACGTCGAGAGTATATAACATACAAATGAAGCTTGTAGAATCAAGATAATATACACAATATTTAAACTTTTTACAACCGGTGGGATGATGTTTCTTGTTTTATTTTTATTTATTTATTTATTTAT
Organism: Margaritifera margaritifera; assembly: GCA_029931535.1. NCBI lineage: Eukaryota > Metazoa > Mollusca > Bivalvia > Unionida > Margaritiferidae > Margaritifera > Margaritifera margaritifera. Next base: position 1,215,404 of record JAQPZY010001611.1, read on the forward strand.
TTGCTACAGGTATCGTTTCAGTGTTGCCCGCGCAGCTTTCAATAAAATGTCTGAAGTGATAAATAGCACTGCTACAAGATCCGAAGCCACCACAATTAGGGTGCGTAGGTGGAAACTGTTGCTAGGCAACCATTGTTTTTGCTGTGATGGCCGCATTGTATGTGCAAGAAACATTTTAGGTCTTGTGTTCGTCGTCATCCTAATCTTGGGCATCGGTGAGTACAAATTATCCCACTCATTTAAGCTAGATGTAACTCGTCCCTTGGGCGGTAGGGATGCAGGGTAAGGGGCACTCACTATGTAGTCGCTATCACTGGCAGATCCAGAGGTAGGTTGATTTTCTTTTCAAGTTAAAATAGTGCACTTTTTAGTCAAAAACAGATAAAGTTTACCACTTTCAAAAAAAAACACTCATTATCAAAACTGAACCTTCTTAAAAAAAATGCAAAAACAGATCAAGTTTACCACTTTCAAAAAAACACTCATTATCAAAACTGAACCTTCTTAAAAAAAATGTCCTGGATTCACCCCTGGCTGTTATGGTTGTATCGAAAATCAGTGTTAACGATTTAAGATCTATGTGAAACAGGATTACATAAATTTTCTGCCGACACTGTATACGGGCTCTTTTTCTGTAACCTTTGTTTTTCATTCAAATAAAATAATGCCATCAATATTGGTTGGCTGGTATTAACGGCATTTTTATTACATTGTTGGCTGTATCATGCAAAGGACACACCGTGGCGGCAGACACGGACTGACCTGCGCGTGTATCAAACCCGCGACACTTGGGTTACGCCCCCCCCCCCGAATATTGATTGTTATCATATAATAATAATAATAATAATAATAATAATAATAATAATAATAATAATAATAATAATAATAATAATAATAATATTAATAATAATAATCTTTATTTAACTAGGATAACACATTTGGTCATAAAAGACACATCTGCCATGTGGTCCTCAATTTGTTAAAAGATTATGTTAAAAAAAAATTAAAGTCACTTGCACACACTCACGTATGCTCGCAAACGTACTCACACAGATTTAAATGGATTAATATACCTAACTATAGTGGTCAACAGGTACATATATGAACAATATACTATACACAGGTATACACATTTCAGCATGTCAGAAGTCGTATATACATATATAGAATTAAACATGCCCAGATTATCTTTGGATACAATGATATAATTCTGTATTTGAAGGCTTTAATATATCATTCCAGTTGGTCAAGAAAGAATTTCTTTAATGAGGTTTTAAACGAAGGAAGATAATTTGAATTACGTATCCTCAGGAGTAAGGTATTCCAAAAGGTAGGTGCTGATACAGTAAAAGAGCTTTTGAAATGGTTGGTTTTCGACCACAGAATCTGGAGTTCGTTGCTAGTTGTTGATAGGAGACCATGCTCAGTATTTGATGATCTTAGTTCAGTTAGGTTTAGAGATATAATCTGGAGAAAGATCGTTTAGAGATTTATGTGTCATGATTCCTTTAAAATAAAGAATGCATTTTGGAAATAGGTAGCCATTGTAGACGAGAAAACAAAACATTCTAGGGAGTCGTAATAGGAAGTTTCAGAATTATTCGCGCCGCCCTTTTCTGGAGTTTGTCAATTCTGGATAGATTATAATTGGATGTGTTTCCCCATATGGTACAGCTGTAGTCTATCAGTGATAGTATATATCCTGAAAAATAAAGTTCAAGCGACTGGGGAAGTAGAAATTTCGACAGTAATTTTTAAGAGTGTTATTCTTTTGACGACCATTGCACATATATGATCGATATGTGTATTCCAGCCGAGGTGTTGATCAATGTAGATACCAAGAAGTTTTTGATTTTTAACACTAGACACGTCTAAGCCATTTAGAGTTAGAACTAATTCATGTTAGTGGATAGGCACTGCCTTGCTCCGATTGTCATACATTTCGTTTTACATGCATTAATATGTATTCTGTTTTGTTGACACCAAACTGATATATTGTTGAGGTCGATTTGTAGTTTATTTTCAATGGAGTCAAGGGATTGACCAGATGTATGCAGTGTAGAATCGTCAGCGAATAGATCTGTGTTAGGGCTCACTGGATACAAGGCTAAGTCATTGATGAACAGTAGAAAAAGAAAAGGCCCTAATATAGAGCCTTGAGGAACACCACTTAAAATATGACTTGAATTGGACGTATAGATACCCGTACAAACAACCTGGGGTCTGTTAGTGAGATACAACGTGAATCAAGTAACTGAGTTTGAAGAAAACTTGTAGGCTGATAGTTTTTTAATGAGCACCGAATGGTTAGCCAAATGGAATGCTTTTTTAAATCAATGAAGATTGCACCAGTAAGTTCGCCCCATTCGATCGCTGTAGCCACTAGTCTATAAGTTTCGTCCATGCAGTTGACATGAATGTTTTTGTCGGAAACATGAGTGTGATTTATGGAGGAGTTGATACTTGTTAAGATATCCGAAAGATGCTTGCTTACATGTTTTTCAATAAATTTTGAAAGTACAGATATAACAGATATGGGTGGATAGTTAATGGGTCATTCTTTTTATTTCCCTTATGAATTGCGAATACTTTTGATAATTTCAGTGACTCTGGAAATTTACAGGAAGTGATACTACAGTTAATTACTTCTATCAATGACTCAGAGATTGATAGAGCCGACATTTTCAGAATTTTGGGGTGAATTCCATTTAGACCCGCCGATTTGTTAGTGTCTATTTTAGCGATAATATCAATAGTATCAGTTAATGTAATTAGGGCGATATTTTTAAAAACACATGATCGGGCACCGTTTCATTCACGAAGGCAGTGAGTTTATCTATGTTAGGCTCTGTAAAATTAGACCTGTCAAGTGTTTGGGAAATCTTAGTAAAAAAGATATTCATTTGGTTTTCAATGTCGTGATCATCAGTGTAACTAGTGCCATTAACCATAATTTCACATGGATTTAGAAGTACTGGTTTTGTAGAAGTTAGTTCTTGCAAGTGATTCCAGGTATACCTGTTGTCCGAGTTTGAGATGATGGCTTCTTTGAAAAAGGAGCTTTTATGTTTTACAATGAGGAATTTTACCATAAACTATAATTTGCCAACTCTTTACATTGATCGTGGTAGTTTCGTTTACGTTGCGCCTCAGATATTTCATTAGTATACCATTCTGGTTGTTTTTATTGTTTAATTCTTTTCATTTGTATGGGAGCGTGTTTATTTAGGATGATAAGGAAACAGTAGTTCCATATAGACAAATCATAATCCGGGTCTGTTTTAGTGAACGTTAATGAGTTAATACTTTGAGACAGTTCAGAGAGAAATTAATTTTCATCAAAGTTTTTGAAGCATCGGTATTGCATAAAGGGGTGTGAATTGTTTTTCTTTGCGCCCTGTTGCTTACGAGTTGCACATATCGGATAATGATCACTAATAGAGAAACAGGGTACGTTAATCTCGTAGAGGTTGTCAGGGTTGGTAGTGTAGATGTGGTCGATCAGAGTAGAAGTACAGGTTGTTACTCTTGTTGGTACATTGATTATCTGTGTAAGGTCGTACAGTTGTATCATATGAAGCCATTTAGTGTTAATATCAGAGATGAATCAATATTAAAATCTCCCATAATAATTACTTCATTGTTTAAAGCTAGAGCGGCCTCTAGCTCGCCTTCAAATTGATCAGTCCACAATTAGAGAGAGTTTGGAGGTCGGTAAGCAGAACAGATACAAATAGATTTGCTGTTGAGGAAAGATAAATCGATCCATATTGATTCTACAGTGAATATTTCGAAATCAGTTTTTCTCCTGTAGGTTACGCAGTTTGAAACGTACATGACTATCCCCCCTCCCATGCTTAGTGTCGATCTCGTCTTCCCAATGAAAAGTTGTTAATAGAAATAGCACAGTCAGGTACATTGCAGTCCAGAAACGTTTCACACAGTCCAATTACTGCAAAGTTGGATTCATTTTGTATCGTAAATCTTCGTTCATCGATCTTTGGTAAGATGTATCTTACATTGAGGTGATTGATTGATGATTGGATTTGAGTCGTTTTCGCCCTTCGGGCTTGTACGACTATATACCCCCACAGCGTGCGAAGCACGCTTAGGGGGATTCAATGTGTGATTTAACACACTATATTTTTGTCAGGTGTGTTAACAGTTCGTAACACACCTGACACTGTACTGAGTACACCCCTCCAGCGCAGCATGGTTCCCCACAATTAAGGGGGTTAAATTGAATGCGCGCTATTGGAGAGTGTACATTTAACACACCCCACCATCAATGCATGGTTTCCCCACAAAGGGGGTTCATTGAAGGCATGATATTGTGAGGTGTGTTTATACCTGTACATAGGACTAGAACCACAATGTTTACAGGTATATAGGTGCGCGTCATAGTGCACGTTGTTGATTAAATTGCTTCAAGGTCTCAGTCAGGAGTGGCAAAGGCGGCACGGACTAGGCAAGCGAAAGCGCGATGCGTGACGGAAGCTGAAACGCCAGGAACGTACATACATGATCAAATTCTGCCCAGTTAAACTAAGTCGGGCTGTCCCTAATACCAATAAAGTGTGAGCCACTTGTTCAATTATGACAATACTACGAGTTACAAAAATTTTTCCATTTAACGTGAATATTTCCAGTTGTAAAACTTTTGTGTACAAAGTGTACATATAATTTGCAAAAAACAATACCAATCTTTGAGTAAGAATTACTCATATCTTTTTCGTATCACGCACACTACAATTTTAAGTTGTAATTTTTTAGACGGTGGTTCGAAATTGATCAAATTTGTGTTTTAAAAGAGTATAGTCAAAAGGGGTTTTCGAAAAAAGCCAAATTGAAAACCCCATTGATTCAGGCAATGTGTTAGCCCTTAGAAGGACTGTTTAGCCCTTAGAAGGACTATTGTTAACAGCAGGTGGTCCCCGGTAGAGAAGCTCTGTCTGTCTGCCGTGCCGGCTCTCTCTTTAACGCAGCGCCCCCTTGGTAGCTCGCTATGTAGAACATGCTGCTCCATGTGGTCGGCTGTTGGCGGTGGGGTAGGTCGACATTTACTCAATTGGCCAGCACAGCAGTTTGGCCCCATACTTCCATACTTCTTTAGTTGTAGTTGGTTGTTCCATAGCTGCTGCAAGGCTGCCAAGACTGCCTCCTCCCTTCCTCGTCCACTGCGTCTCCCTCTACCGTCAAACGTCTGCCACACGTCTGCTCTCTCCACCTGCTGCTGCCTGCATGCTGACATTGAGGTTGATAAGTTGCATACCTTTCTTTTTAGGCCAAGGGTGTACAGTGTACATTCTTTCCAATCGGTGTAGAATCAAGGACAGATTTATTTTTTATTTGCTCGAGGAAGAGACATTAAAACCTTGGCACGTACAGTAACAATTAATACTTTGGACGGTAGGACACTCAAGAACAAATATCACTGAGAACATGAAAACCATTATTGACTGAGGTACATATATTATCGTTGTAACCAGACTGATAGATGTACCTAATGTTTATAATTCCAGGTAGGTGTGTCATGTCTGTCATGTATGTACTATTGTTTTATCGATGTGTCATGTCTGTCATGTATGTACTATTGTTTTATCGATGTGTCATGTCTGTCATGTACGTACTGTTGTTTTATCGATGTGTCACGTCTGTCATGTATGTACTATTGTTTTATCGATGTGTTCCTTTTCCAGAGCCCTATATTGCGATCAAGTCTGCCTCGGTAACCATGCTATGTATTCTGTGCATTTTGGTTGCTTTCCCACCCATTACGAGTTTGCATCGCACGTCTGTGATTTTTATTTTGCCTAGGTTGGTATTGTGTAGCTGGGTAGTGGTTGCTCACGTTGGTAGATATTGGTTTGAGTACAAGAGTAACATTGTGCATGTTTTTCAACAAGTTTGCTGTGCCAGGGTCTCTCAGCTGAATCAGGTCAGAATGAAAGAAAGTGGATGGTAGCTGACCAGACGCTAGAACAAAGGTGCCGTCGTTTGATATGTATGGTAGGTTGAACAATCTGCCAATGATTACGCAATATGTAATCAGGTCGCGTCTTGGAATAAGGCCAGAAAGAACGACCTTATCTACCTGGCTGAGTAACCGGTTGATAAGGGACTTGCATTTGATCTCAAACTGGTTTAGGTCCAGACCTCTATCAGCATCTTTTCTTCTACTTGAAAAATAACTGTGTGGTATTTATTGAGATCAAGTTTGTTGAATTCTGTTTTGAGACTGTCAATGGTAGCACCAAGGTATGATTTCACATGTACATCACGTGAAAGTCCTCTAGTATTGATTCCTTTCAGGATAGATGATCCTGTAATCAGGGTCTTTATTGGGGGGAGAGGAACATGAATAAATCGATTTTGATCTGTCTGAGGTTGGTCGTAACTTACTTTAGTGTCTATTGGTTTGTCAGTTCCTGATTTACCCCTGTCTGTCTGGATAGTGGCCGTGTTCTGACCTTGGACACTTTGTATTAGCTTTTATCAGTTTGATTACGTTTTGTGTTTTGTTTAGTAATACAGCTGGGTTTTTTTATTTGCTTCAAGTTTGGCGTCTAATATTTTCTGTGTGATTTCTTCAAGTTGCATTGAAGTTGATTCGTCATACACAGCCATGCGTTTTGTGATGCTGGATATTTGGTCGTTTATGTTTACAAATTTTGATTCCATATTGTTTGACAGAGTTTGTATTTGGTTTAATATGACTCTTGTACACGTATGTAATTCAATTCTTAGCAAAGCCACAACACGATGCAAAAATCGGTGTTGTATTAACATAGAATTCGTACCATTGTATGAAGAATAGTACATTCAAAGCGCTGCTTGTTGCTGCATCAACTCGTTGCCAATATTGTCCAATTCGTTTCCAAAATATTCAAATATAATTTACACAGGTACATAATATTTTCTACACCTTTTGTTATAAATATATTATTATGCAAATGTGATGAATATTTTACATGTTTGGTGCGTGTTCGATTTCAAGTTGTATCACTCACCTAAAGCACCGATGCCTTTTTGGTAAAATAACATATATAAATATACACATATAGCTTTGATCCAAACATTCTGAGAATTCAGTTAGTGACGTAGCAAAAACTTATGCATCCCCCCCCCCCAAGCAAAACTTAGTTATGGAGTACCCTCCCAATAAAAACAAAAGTTGCTTGATGGGATATTTGGGCTTCCACTGGTCCTGCCCACCCCACCACCCTCCCCGCCCGTAGTTGCTGGGGTAACTTGGGTGTTTGCTACGCCACTGAATTCAGTCTTACAAATAGGTTTTACCAACATGAGCATACCTACTTCACCAAGAAATCCAAACATAGAAGGATATCTTCTTCCACGAATATGCACAAGTTATTATTATTTTGAAGACAAAAAAAGCGAAGTTACCGCAATTCTAAATTTGTTGGCAAGCTAAACTGGAACGACGAAACTTTGGCCGACAAGGGTTTGTACTTTCCTTTCGTTTTAATCAAACATGACTCAAACAAATTTATTACACGTGGATGTGAAGCGATCAAAATCATCATTTTCTGTTCAGATTTAAGATCATACAAAGTACAGAAAATATTTGAACAATTGTGACTTGATTTTCATGTAACCTCATTTTACAGGAGCCATGTTTTTTGCTGTGGACTGCCCGTATCTAGCGGTCAAAGTCAGTCCAGCGATTCCTGTCTTTGGTGGTCTTTTTTACGTTTTCCTTCTCTGCATATTATTCAAAACGGCGTGCACTGACCCTGGATTCCTGCCACGACCCACCACGGATGAAATCAAGTTCATCGCACAGCAAAGAGTAAAGTCTACCAACCACACAAGTCAAGTTACAAGGTCAGATAACATACTCGAACTAAGCACTGATAGTAATAATGCTTTATATCAGCAGATCAAAGTCAAGGGGAGACAATTCAAAATTAAATTCTGTGATACGTGTCAGATGTTCCGACCTCCACGTGCTTCACACTGCAGACAGTGTGACAGTTGCGTAGATGAATTTGATCACCATTGTCCTGTTGTCGGCAACTGCATAGGAAGGAGAAATCATAGATATTTCTTTATATTTCTAACATGGGTAGTATTCATGTGTACCTATGTATTTGCGTGTAACGTTACTGTGATAGTGTTGCGCGCCACAGACGGTCGGTCCTCAGCAAATGACTACGTTCTGAGTTGTCTGGAAGCCATCATATGTTTGGCAGCCATTTTCACCACAGGAGGGTTTTCGTGTTACCATTGCTACTTGATAGGCGAAGCTATGACGACCAATGAGAGCATCAAAGCAACTTCTAGTGCCGAGAATTTTAAGAACAATCCCTTCCATAAAGGAAGCTGCGTGAAGAATTTTGCGTATGCTTTATGTGGTCCGCAGACTCCCAGTCTTCTTGATAGTAGAGGTTATATAATGGTTGATATTAATGAGACAAAGACACGACAATAACAGTTGCGTACTAAGGGTAAATGGCGCCCGGGCGCGACGATGATGGCCCAAAGGGCTAGAATACGAGGCCCGAATTTTTATCTGCTGTTTTGGCGCCCCGTATGTCTCCCCCCGTTAGTACGCTACAGGGCAATAGTCTATCATAAGTACCAAGTCGATGGTGACAACTGAACAAGTCAATTTCGAAAATGGCGTGTTTATGTATCTTTGAGGTCATCTGTTTCCTGAGTTTTAAAAGTTTTGCACGTAAGCAGAACTATCGGAACAGAGTAACCAGCATTGAAATCTCGTAGCATGCATGCTGGCACCATATGGAATATAATCAATAGATCTGAGTGATGCATGGGATATCTAAGCCTTGAATCAGTTATTTTATTTTTAAATTTAAAAAAAAATCATGTAATCAAAATAACAGAACTCGGACAACATTCAGTTCGGGTTCTGCTTCGAAATATTCATTTCCAGGCTGATGATCGGCCGATCAACGCTGGCATTATTCCACGGTCTTTTGAAATTTCCATTTAGGAATATTAGAGGAGAGATTGATTTGGCGGAATTTGCGATTATTCAATGTGATCATAAAATATTCACTTCAAAACGTAAAAGTAAAGAATCATAATGGTACTTGTCTCCAAAGAATTGGAATGAAATGTGTTGTGCTTATTATTATTGTTATTGTTATTGTTATTATTATTATTATTATTATTATTATACGACAAAACAACTCAGGTAGGTTATTTACTGCCGAGCAATAAAACTATTGTGCCTTGCCCAATGGCACATCACGGTAACTGACTTGGGCTGATCGGATGGTAGGATTCGAACCCGCACACTTTCGATGAAGGTCCGATGCGTTTAAAAAATTAGTCATTACACACTACTAAGGAGGCGAAGACTTTATTATGGAAAATGGCCATGTGTGAGAACCCTCAAAGTCACTATGAGCCCCCCCTCTCTCTCTCTCATTTTAGTGTTACCGTATCTAATTGAGAAGAAAGTTTATCTAATCTCTCTTTTCGTATGTGTGCATGTATGTATGTATAAACATTTAAACATTTATGTATGTATGTATGTATGTATATATGTATGTATTTATGTATGTATGTATATATGTATGTATGTATGTACGTATGTATGTATATATGTATGTATGTACGTACGTACGTACGTATGTATGTATATCTGTATGTATGTATATATGTATGTACGTACGTACGTACGTATGTATGTATGTATGTATGTTTGTATGTATGTATGTATGTATGTATGTATGTATGTATGTATGTATGTATGTATGTATGTATGTATGTATGTATGTATGTATTTATGTATGTATGTCGAAGTAGTTAAATGGGACAGAAGGGGACTAATGGATAATAAAATACAGTAAAACAGAAGATAATTAGCCAAACGTTATCAACTACATAGATATATAATAGAGAAGTGGACAAACGTTATCAACTATATAGATATATAATAGAGAAGTGGACAAACGTTATCAACTACATAGACATTTATGTAAAAGATGTCTAAAAGCTATGTGTGCCAATGGCTGTAATGTGTAAAGGTCATATGACAAAATACTATTCAAATACATCAATGACGAGGTCAAAGGTTAAGTAGATGCGTATTGTGTGCATCCAGCTGTGGATATAGTTTGTACATATTTGAATTAACTCATGAAACGAATAATTAAACACAAAACAGGTGACATGTTTGGGATATTTATTTTAGTATTCCAGAACACTGGTGTGCAAGCAGGAAAGCTATATATGAATTATAACATGACACCTAATACATTTTACACATATTCATATCTACAATGTAGACACTTACATCTGAACTTTGACCTCGCCATCAAATTCTGGTAGCACATTTAATATATGTTTGTACATTTTTTAGTGATGCCTTAATGTGAGCTTTAACGAATTAAAATATGCCTTACATTTGGAAATTGCATTATGTCTAAAGACTTATAACCAATTATATTTTTATATATTACACTGACTACATGTACGCAAAGCCTCACTTAATGACGTTTTAATTAGATAAGTTTCTACATGCCAATACAAACATCGTATATTATATACATTTTATTATCCATTAGGTAATTATCCATATCCAAATATCTGTTTCATGTGCTGGGTATTAAGGTCTTCTCTATTCTCTATTGCCTGATACCCGTCATATTTTAAAAAATATACAATAAACTAATTCAATTTTAAAAAATAACCGTGCAGTGATATATATGAAAAGATAATGTACCGAGAGGTATGTTGAATGCTACATATGAAGGTTGACACCATTTTTATCAACACGTATCGAAATGTTATCATGTCACTTTGCTGAAAATTGAATATAGAATTGTTTACAAAATGAATTGAAACAATAAACACTTATCAATTTAAACATATTGCATATCCTCAAGAACATATTACAAGCGGCAATTTGAAATGGAAACAAGATACAATAACTATAAGGTTATATAATAAATATCAAGTTCCTTTCAATCACACTAATAATACTAATAATAATACCCGCATACAGTATACCAATGCAATACACTGAAAATTATCATGCATTATACTCAAAATTAAAATTATCATTAGAAAATAAATTCAGTAAATTAAATACTTATAATATCTGTAAACAAGCATACAGAAAAATCTGATATACAGTATGTATTATGTAAAATTGATATGGTAACTGTTTATATAACAAATAAATAATTCATTCTAAACAGTGTAAACAAATAAAGTTACGCGCAGAAGGTTATCTTTTCCAAACGACTCCAATCTGTCACGTACACAGTATTAAGACGAAGATTTGTACCCGACCACCACTTTCGGTAATTATTAATTTTCACACCCACCAACCTACCTACTAAGGCATCAATTTTTAACGAAGACGTTAAATTAGATTGACTGAAAACTATCAGTCATCTTTGAACTAATTCGGCTATTGTAAATTTAGTTCAGCAAATAAATGGAAACTGTCAAATGTAATAGTTTCAAATACAGAAGCAAATAGAAGAGTTTGAAAAACAGATGAAAACAATGAGTATATAAGCATAAAAGTGATCGTTTATTGTTTATGATTTAGCTAAGGTCTGATAATGTTTCATTTCAAAACATAAACAGGCATATACTTTTGTTTCATAGCTATCATAATAAGGACAGTTGTCCTGTGGTTACTTAAGCCATATATACGATCATTAATTGTGTATAAATAAGCAACCAAATGCTTGTCTGGAAATTCTCGTATAGTGTCATATCACACAGACATTCTGAAAATCTTCGGCTTAATGCGCATGCCACGAAACGTTTTAAAAAATGTAATAGAATGTTGAGTCTTTATCTATCTATCTATCTATCTATCTATCTATCTATCTATCTATCTATCTATCTAATTGAAAATTGAAATTCCGTTGAAAATTCAAACAGTATTTTGTTTTTGTCGAATCATTATAGAGAAATCTCGTAAAAATTAAAATGTCTTGAAGATGTAATATGAAGACAGCTGAAAAAGAAAGTTTATATATATATATATATATATATATATATATATATATATAATATGTGTGTATGTATGTATGTGTTTCATGTGTGTGTGTTTATGTATGTGTGTGTGTTTATGTATGTGTGTATGTATGTATGTGTTTCATGTGTGTGTGTTTATGCATGTGTGTGTGTTTATGTATGTGTGTGTGTTTATGCATGTGTGTGTGTTTATGTATGTGTGTGTGTTTATGTATGTATGTATATATATATATATGTGTGTGTGTTTATGTATGTGATGTGTTTCGAATATGAGACTAATACCTGTAATATTTTGCTTTACCAATGTTTCCTTCGCTCACTGGAAAGAGAGATAATAATTTCGACGTCATGGTTGTTAAAAATTATATACAATTCTCCTGCTTTTTTAAAACATTAAAGAATATTTTTTTACGTTAGAATTGGGAGATTAACTTTTTATTTTCTAGTGCGTTATTTTTATCAATTTTGTTAGACCATACTGTTACACCATCCAGATTTGAGAATAAACAAACATTATCAGAAAATATACACACTAGTTCTTTATCCACACTTTAGATTTTATTATTATGGAGCTCATTTAAAATGCGACAGAATAATATATTCAATGATGATAGCAAATAAACAGCAAGACATATATACTACGATCATGAAAGTCCAGTTCCTTACACAAATATCAATCAATTGTGCAAACAAATTAAACCGAACAAAAAGAAAAGAAAATACTCTGAATTGAAAGAACGACTAACCCAACAGTCTACCTGCACACTACACAAGCAAGCAAGAAAAAGGTTTCTATACAAATGGTCAATGATAGTTATGTGGATGACCAATGGCAGACAGACATTTCTGACATACAAGCTTATAAAAATATATCAGTGGATACAAATAAATCTCAACAGTGATATATGTCTTCTCAAAATACGCTTGGGCCAAGAAAGTAAAAACGAAAAAGAGAGATGACACACAAGACCTGCTAGATAATCTTCAAAGAAAGAAATCCTGATAAGACACAGTTCGATGATGAGAAAGAACTTTATAACCGAAAGGTTAAGGAATTACTGGAGAAAGAAAAGATCGAATACTTTTTCACTTACTCACACAAACGAAGCGTCTGTAGTGAAAACGTTTATTAGAACAATCAAAAGCAGAATGTGGAAGTGTTTTAATCAAATGAAACTAGAAAATGGGTAGATGTATTGTCTGACCTTATTAAAGGATATAATAATAGTTACCGTGGATCAATTGATATGACTACGACTATAGACAATGAAGAATTTAGAAATGTCTGTATGAATAATTATGAAGTTGATCCAGCACATTATTTAGTGCACCTGGATTAGCTCATAATGCTAGCTGGAAAATAAATAAGGTAGAATCAGAATTACAAAGGGACTATGAAATGTTTCTGATGACTGAATAAAAAATCAGAGGAGGAATTAGCGTGTTACCAAATAGATGTGTTAAATCAAATCATAAGTACTGTGTTGATGGCGAAACAAATCAGCAAAATGAAAGATGATGGAGAATACGATAGGTTAAGGTCATTTATTGAGTATCCAACCCCAAATATTTATATAGTTGCATCATGTGCCAATTAACGAATGTCAAGAAATTTAGATGGCCAACCAAGCAACAAATGAAAACCATAGGAGAAACTTTGAAGTCTAACAGTGACAAACAACGTAGGCGGTAGTTTAGACGCAGATTTAGAGGTATCAACACATTTGCACGATGATTTTAAAGATTATGTTTAGCACCAGAAAAACTAATTCCTAAAGAGTCTGATTTATCACAATGACAAAAGAAATTGATACAAGATAAAAAGGGTGAAGAAACCTTCAGTGTCGAAATTATTGTGCATGCTAAGAAGCAAAGAGACATGTGTTATCCACAATTGTAACTTGAAGTTGTATGTTCAGTTAGGATTAAAACAAAAAAAATACACAGAGCCATGGTTAAAATCATACTTAGAATTTAATACATCATTTAGACAAAAAGTAGCCAATGACTTGAAAAGGATTTCTTGAACTTGATGCCTAATGTTGCGTTCTGTAAACAGTTTGAAAATTGAAGAAAGAGAATCAATGCAAAAATAAGTACTAACGAAAACATAATTTAAACCTCAAAAGGATATTTCATTCGTAAGGAGAACAACCATTGAAAAATATAGCATCAGTTAGTTTAAAGAAAACGAAAGTCAAATTAATCAAGCCAATTTTTGATGGCTTTACTGTGCTAGAATTACGTTAGTTGCTTATTTACGACTTCTACAATAGCAAACTCACAAAAGAATATGGTGATAAAATGAGGTTAAATTTCACCTATATAGATTCACTGTGCACAAGAGTTGAAATGGATAACTTTTACATTTACATAAAACAAAATATACAGTGTTATGACTACAAAAATGATACAATGTTTAGGCGCTCCTCAGATAAATTAAACTATACCAGGACTATTGAATGGTGTACCAATACAAAAGTTGAGTGTTATTAGAAGTAACCTATATGCTATAAGGACAAAGATAAAAAGTATGCAATGGTATACAAAAAAATGTGATAAAAATAATCTATATATAGAAATGTACGACGATTGTTTTTCTAACCAAACTATAAACAAAGAGACAAATTAACTAGATATATAATATTACGTTAAATAAGGTTGCATTAAGTTGCTATGACGATAAACGCTATTATTGGATAGTATGAATAGAGTTCCATATGGTTATGTTCAACCTTAGTCTACCTCCTTGTACCAATGCGGAAAGATTCATTAAAAGTTTATTTCTTTTGTTTTGCTTTCATTTTTCAATTACATCTTCTCCCATTACCACAGTTATTGCATGATGTTTAGAGAAAAAATTTGCCGTAGATTTTGTGTCTTTAAACCACTACAAATCTAGCATTCTCTAGCGAGTATATGTCCTGTTCCATGCAATCACGTGTACTTCTCAAATCCAACAGTGCACAGTGGTGATTATTGTAGACATTGTTAACACTTAAATTATTAAGTTCCATGTATTCTTGCTCCTCGATAAAGAAATACATCGTTGCTTCTGTCAACTGTTGCTTCATTTTATAACCCTTTCAATTAAACATTTGGGTAATCCTTCAAAATTAATCATTTTTTTCTATTAATAAATTCAATTACGTTTCAAGCTCATTTTCTCTATCTCTTTTACACAGTTTCAAGACTCATTTCAAACTCATTTTGGGTGAAACAAGTATCATATGTCAAAGCTGTATTAGGTGCCACGTCAATAATTCTTTTTCCTGTGATGTAATCATAAAAGAAAGAAAATATATTTCTGTACTTTTCGACATTATATCAAAGGTTACTGTAGAATAACATTCTCTAATTCATAATCCTGGTTTGCACATTCTGTCATATCAGATTCTATTTGTAATTCTAAATCTCAAATCTTGAAGAATACACTGGAAATCAAGTGATATTCTACATTTCTTTGCGTATAACAGAAACTGAACAGCTTATGTACTGGTGTTTTGTGCATTAGCCGCTACTGATCTTAACTTTCTCAATTTTTCATTGGTGATACGTTGCTTTATTGTATTTATTATTACAGACGCTGGTACTCACAAATCGCTGAATGTCATGAAACTGTTGCAGTCATTCAAATTAAAAACTATCCTAACTACTGTCAGATGTGGTTATGTCTTTAATAAGTATTCTTACCAAATTGTTTACAACTGCATTATCAGCATTTCCTTTAAACCTTACATCAAACGATATGAACAACACTACCCGGTAAAATCATAACATTAAGTCTCAACCTAGATAGTACCGCTTTAAGCATTTGTTCAGGCTTTATACTATTTGATGTGTGTGTAATACAATGATGTGATGGATTAAGATGTTTAAATCCTGTGGTGTTTTTCTTGTTATATCTAATTCATCAATATTTCCGTGTACCTCACCGATATTATTTATTGGTTCTCAAATTAACGTGTTCTTTTGTTTCAGTTTTTTAAGTAAGTTTATTTTTGAGAGCTGCTAAGGTGCAGCTTTTAATATATTGATTTTACCTATTAAATCAATGATATATAAATCGTAATTCATTCGTATTAAACTAATCATGTTTTGCGAATTTGACAAAGTTTTACTATTAGCTGCTAGCTTTTCTTCCAGTTTTATTATAGTACGTTTAAAAGCAGCAAGGGGTTCTTTTTATCTGTCGATTGTTGTCTTTGATTTCATTATTTAAATCTTCCTTTAACTGTTTTGACAATGATTGTAAAGTACTATAGTTTTCTAGAGATTTCTTTTTATGTAATCTATGTCACTCTCTAGTAGATCTATCTCTGAGTTTATCTTTTATTCAATCAATTGTGAGTATTGTATTTTCATCTGTCCTTTCGTTTGCATCCTTTCTCACATTTTTCAAGGCTTTTATACAATTACACGGGATATTAAATCTCTGTTTAAACAAGTGCTGTACATCTACGATCTTGTTGTCCTGTACATCTACGATCTTGTTGTCCTGTGTATCTAAGATCTTGTTGTCCTGTGTATCTAAGATCTTGCTGTCCTGTGCATCAAAGATCTTGTTGTCCTGTGTATCTACGATCTTGTTGTCCTGTGTATCTAAGATCTTGTTGTCCTGTGCATCAAAGATCTTGTTGTCCTGTGTATCTAAGATCTTGTTGTCCTGTGCATCAAATATCTTGTTGTCCTGTGTATCTAAGATCTTGTTGCCCTGTGCATCTAAGATCTTGTTGTCCTGTGTATCTATGATCTTGTTGTCCTGTGTATCTAAGATCTTGTTGTCCTGTGCATCAAAGATCTTGTTGTCCTGTGTATCTAAGATCTTGTTGTCCTGTGCATCAAAGATCTTGTTGTCCTGTGCATCTAAGATCTTGTTGTCCTGTGTATCTAAGATCTTGTTGTCCTGTGCATCAAAGATCTTGTTGTCCTGTGCATCTAAGATCTTGTTCTTGCTGTCGTCAATCTGTTTTTGCAACTCTTCAAGTATAGTAGCATTTTTAGTTACACTCTTTCCTATAGATTATAATTTATAGTCTACATGTTCTCTTCATGATTTTATATCTTTCAAATTATTATCCACCAAAGTCTTATGTATCTGAGCATCAACACGTCTTTGCGCAAACTGTCTAGTGGCTGTATCAGTTGATTTTACCGGATCACATACATGTGTAATACGGTCGTTATTCAAGTATGAGTCATTCTTTATTCATTATTCCAGTGCGACATCTTTGTCAACTGCTTTATCTATAGATTTAAAACTCACTAAGACCTCTTAACGATATTTTCCCGTCATGTTATTTACTTAACATGAAGAACATACGTTATAAAAGTACAGGGGGTTTGAAAGAAGACAGTTAACAAGTCATAGAATATAAGACTTTAATGACATGTAGAAATATAAAAATGGGTCATTTTCATGGTACAATGAGACGGAAAGGACGACCAGTCGTTTCTTTTTGACAGCAAATGGCAAACTGCCTTACACAACTATGTTTAATACCAATTTAAGATGTATTTACATGGTGCATTAAATATTAAATGAAGAAGTGAATTTACGTCAATTGGAATATGTAATAAAACGGCTCTGCTTAAGTATCCGCAGTTATATTCCAAGTGCAAGGCTTTTTAAAAAAAAAGATCTTAAATATGAATAGGAATTATGACAATGTTATAGTCCATTTAAGAATAAATAATACAAAAGCTTAAACAAGGTGACATACCTGTAGAAATATGAAAATTTTTCATTTTCACGGTACCGTGAGAGGGAAAGGACGAACAGTCGTTTCTTCTTGACAGCAAACGGCAAACTGCGGTGCGGGTAAAGCTTGCACGTGCAATTTGAGCGAGGATACACACCTGTTTGGCAGGTCTTGCTTCGCTAGAACTAAATATAGATGTATACAGGTACCCTCTCTGAATGAACGAACGAATGAATGAATGAATTTACGACTGTAGACAAAGACAACACAGATAAAAACGACTTTACGTCTGTTACATTACAAAACAACGCACAAGTGCAATCATTTTCTATAAGTAAACTTTTTAAAAAAAATAAATTCCTTCAACGATTAAAATGAATAATATGCCTTTTAAAGTAGAAATTAGTTTGAGCAAGATCTCAAACTAGAATCAATATGGAACAACTCCCTGTTATCGTGGAAATCCATTACTTTTTTATCTTCATCTTTAATGCTGATATTCAGTCTGTTATGGTATTTGTTTGTAATTACTTGTAAAGACCGTCAACACCGTATGAAACAAAGTAACCCTTAAAAACATGTTGAACGGGTAGAGACTCTTGTATACTTGAACAACATCCGTTAGAGTAATGTTGGTGCTATTGATAACGTTCAGGAAAATGTAATCATTTGTAAGCTTTAAAAACCCACAAACTGGCTACTGAATCCTTGCAATTTAGAATTGTAGTTAGTTATGGACACTGCGTAATTATTGCTTGGAGTGGCAACAACTTTTGAATTGTAATTTAGGCACTCAATATCAATATATGTACTTTCTTCATTGTCACTATTAGCAGTCATTTCCTATTTCACTTTGTTCAGGAATGTAGCTATTCTTGCGACTCCTAAAATGGAAGCTTCAAACCCCCATTCCACCTGAAGCAGTTGCCATACTAACCTCTACCGCAGTTAGAAAAACTTGTATAATTTCTGTAGTTTCTTCTAACTACTCTGTTACCTTCGACCTCTTTAACCAAATCAATCTTCATTTCATTGATTTTCATCAAGCTGACATTAATGCTATCGTCGGTCGGCGGTATTCTTGTAATGTTGGTGGACTTGGTATTTCCTCTCCCATTTAAATGTGTGAAATAAACAGCGTAAACATAAGAGTTTTATTATATTTATCAGGCTCTTTGTTAGCTTTTGTCACTATTTTCATGACATTATTCGCTTTCTTTTGTTTGCGTTTAAACATTAAAATGTAATTATCCCTCGGTCCTCTAGAAACACATTTATATGTTTATTTCTTATTTATTTCGTCTGGTGGTATCCCTTGTGATGTTAGATAATCAATCGTCAACTGACTGAATGAAATCGGATTAACCAACTTTTTGACGTCTTCAAAATTCATGTTTGTTGGTAAATCTGTTGACTTAGTAAACATCTTCTTCAAAAGCATGCTGTAACTAACCATCACCGAGAATTGTGTTCAAATTATTTGATGCTTGTGTCAAGCCCATTGTCCTCTATTTATCTGAAATTTGGGGATACAAGAATTGAAAACCTGTAGAGAAGTTCGATCAACAGTTCTGTAAATTTTATCTCTCTCTTGGAAGACAGTCTTCAAACATGGGAACTCTTGGTGAATGCGGACGTTATAATATGTATATTGATTATTATATTAGATGTATAAAATATTGGTGTGAATTGTTGCATATGGCTAGGAATAAATATCGCAGGAAATGTTACCTGATGTTAAAGACACTGGATGATAGCGAGAGAATAACTTGAACAACTTATACCAGGCAACTACTTTGTAAATATGGGTTTGGTTTTGTGTGGCTATCACAGGATATTGGCGATTTTGATTTATTGATTGTGCAATTTAGACAACGGTTGATATACTGTAACTTGCAAGATTGGCATAAAGAAGAAAATGGATCAACCTCAGTAAAGTGTTATAGGAATTATAAAATTCTTATGAACGTGAAAAATACTTATATGCTTTTGAAAATAACGAAATAAGACGGCTGTACACACTTTAAGAATTTCCTATTAATATCGTTACAGACAGACACAAAAATAAAATGTCGATAGGGATCGTAGATTATGTTATTTATGTGACATTGGGGAAATTGAAGATGAATTCCATTTTTTTATTACAATGCCAAAAATACTCAGAATTAAGATTTTAGTTTATTCTAAAATACTATTACGAATACCCATCTTATGTAATATTTTGCAATTTGCTTTGTAACAAATTGATGAGGTAATCAGAAAAAAAACACAGTTTATATATTTTGCCTTTAGCCCAATGAATATTATTTTGCAAACTCGGTAATTATGTATATTCTGTCATATGTATGTGATTTTAAGACTTAATACCATACTGTAGACTTAGATAATACCCATGTGATTCCACCCCAAATGCATATATATATATATATATATATATATATATATATATATATATATATATATATATATATATATATATATATGTACATACACACACAAACACACACACACACACACACACACACACACACACACACATATATATATATATATATATATATATATATATATATATATATATATATATATATATATATATATATATATATATATATATATATATACTTGGGCCAATGGTCTTATACTAAAATAATAACGTTTTTTTCTATAACAAACTGTCAGGCCTGAATTTAATGTTACATGATAAACACTATTAAAAATACTTTTTGTCTCACTTGTCTTTATTACTGTTAAATTTCGCCTGGCTTCAAACATTTCTGGAAAAGGATTTACCAGTTATTTAACTAAATTAAATGGTTGTTCTCTTACAGTTTTTAAAACAGAGATACTCTTTAGATGCATCAATTTAACAACTTACACTTATTAAGCAATACATTTTGTTTGAGCTACTTTTATCATCCTATGCATAAATTAACCAGTTGCAGTTGTAAACAAAGTTTTATACTTGGCAAAAAGTAGAATAAAAAAAAGAAAAGGGCAAAAAGGCTACAAATAATTACCCATTTCAAAAAGTAAATTACACCAACTCATGCAACCATAAACATACTTATAAACGCTTGTTTATTTGTTTCGTAGTCTATGTATTTTAAATCATGCTCTCTTTCGCTTGTAGGCTGTACCTTTGTGGTTAATAGACTCTAGCCATTTTTGTCCTACTTGTTTACAGAATTCTTACTCACGTTTTCTTCTTTTATTTCTTTGTTTATATTTTGATGAATTGTTACAGACTGCTTATCAGCTGCTGGTATTATAGTCTATACAACATCGGTATTTATAGCAGTATTTATTTGTAGATTAAATGTATCTGATGACTATTTTAAAAATTGTTGTTGTATCCAATAATGCTACCAGTCTTCATTATCATATCACTATGTAGCAAAAATATATCATAACCACAAACAGCATAGTTTATTCTAACTTTTGAATCTGAAATATATTTCTGAAATCTTATTGTAATGCTTTCAGCTGAGTCAGATCCTTGTTCACCCGAAATTAATGTTTCAAAGAACTTTCTTACGGTGTCGTTAACAATTTCAACAGACTGAGAAATAGATGTCCTATTTGGTACTTGAGCACCTAAAACACATATCACATACGATATGATACTTTGAATTTTGTATTGATATTCCTTCTTCTGTCAAACCATTGCTATGTTGTAGAAAAAAGTCCATCCTATTTTTATCGCTTGTTATCAAAATTTATTTTTTCAGCAACCATATTTCTACAGTATTCAACTCTTACAGCGCCATAATTATTTTGTCGTTTGCACGCACTAACCACATCAGCTGATGTACGTTCTCCAAAACCCTGATATACAGTTTTCTATTGCTGTATCTCCAGTCATGATTTGGCGGAATGTTAAAGTTATTACAGATTATGTTAAATTGTTTTAGATATATAATATTGTTTGTTGGATTAAAACCTCGATAATCAGGTAGAGGTATGAAGTATTCAGACAACAGTTTTCTTAACTGAAAGTAAACGTGAAACCTATATATCGATTTGACTAACTCTAGTATGCTTAGATCTGTTCAATGCCAAAAAGATATTCCGCATCCTGTTGTTGCCACACACTGCCCAGTTAACTCAATTCTGCCAGAATTTCATATCACTTTGTTCTCTGTATCTATTTATTGAATCAACATTGTCATGGCTTGTATGTGAAATAATTAGTTTCTGTGTAGTAGATTGTTATATCGTAAAATATTTATGTAATGTCTTTATTATCTAGAGCGTTAGACTGAGTTACAGGACATGGATAAGGTGCACTGCTTGTTATTTGTTTTATAAAATGTGAATTTCATTATTTAATTGTCACAAATTTTCATACCTCAATCAAGTCATAAAAATTACACATTTACTCTTTTGTTTGTCTCTTTGTCTGTTTTCCTCATTCATTCTGTTACGTAATTCCTCCTTAGCTTCTTATCTCTCTGTTTCATATGTTCATTTTTATGGTTCTTAATTTCCTATTTTTATATTATCTGAGTTTTCTTTCTCATATATTTGTTTTGCAACTGTTGACAAATGATATAAATGTTATCTTCCTACCACAATGCATGTAAACCTTTCATCATCGATGATTTATGACATAAAATGATGAGCCATCGAATATCCACAAGAACTTTTTTGATTATATCCGCATAGTTTACACCTGTGATAAAGAGTGTTGCTTTTTTCTGTTCTCCTCGGTCTTTCCGAACTATTACATTTTACAATTTCCACTTATTTGCTGAACAAAATTTACAGTAGCCGAAGTAGTAGAAGAGATGGCTGATGGTTCTCGATAACTATAGCGTATGGACTGTATGCCATAGTAGGTAGGTGGGTTGGTGGGTGTGAAAATTAATAGTAGCCAATAATGGTGGCCGGATACGAATCTTCATCTTACTACTATGAAAATTCAGTAACAGTCTTATCTAAAGTAGTAATTGATTTCGAAGATAATGAAATACATATGCTTAGAAACATGTGTCTCCTAACTCCAACCACAACCTCGGGAGTGCTATGACATAAGCAAACAAACATGTATGATCTCTTTATAGCAGCAGGAAAAACTACTACTACTGCAACGACTACTACGACAAATTCAACCTATGTTACTAATAATACTTGCAATGCTTTAATACCGCTGTTAGTTGTACTTATTTAATGTAATAATCATCATTACCTAATTTATTTTTATTATTATTATTATTATTATTATTATTATTATTATTATTATTATTATTATTATTATTATTATTATCACTACTATTACCACCACCACCATCACAATAACTAATATTACTACTAGTACCAATGTTACTACTAATGCTATAGTACATCATTTTTATGTTGCTGCTTTTACTTCTCTTACTACGACCCATCGTAAATTATCATCGTAAGTAGTAGTTGTGGTGGTGGTAGTGGTGGTGTTTTAAACATCTCATAAGGAGTACTTTAATACTATTTCACCACAGCAACACAACATTGTGCAATACTTGTGTTATCGAGACCAACATACCGAACTGTTGAACACTTTAATTATTGGCTCCAGTGTCCGATGTCAGCAGAAATTGTTACCAAGTGTATGTAGGATAAGCTAATAATTCATTACTTTAGACTCATTCAGATGAGCGGTTTAAACTAGTGTATGTAATAATATAAAGTTTATTAATGCACATGTCATTAGTTAGATATGGTCTCATAGCGCATGCTCTGTCAGTATGGCGTAATATCGATTGCCAGGTCAGCATTTATAAATAGCATATGATATCACACAAAAACGCCACCGACAGGTATATAAACGTCGGTCGCTAGGGGTGTACTTCGGAACCAGTACAGGCTGACAACATCACAGCCTGACCGCTAACGGCTTGGCGTGGAAACATGACGGACTGGAAGCGGATTTTGTCAAAGCACAAAAATTTCCCTCAAGGAACAAGTTGCTTACTTCGCAGCCTCTCAGGATGTTCGTGTTCTGAGAACCCCTGATTCCCGGTTCCAGGGCTCGTTCCCAAGCAACCCCGCAGTCACCGCAAGGTGCGAAGGGGTGGGTGCGACGCCCCGGGACCTCCGCCCCCATCTCTGTCGTCTTTGTCGTGGCTCAGTCACTACTTGAATCTCAAAGACGCAGTGGGTGGGTGTGTCAGGTCCCTGGGGAAAAACATTACAACTTGGATGGATTTGCTGTAAGTAGTTTATCATTGCAGTTGCATCTCTATCTTCATTTTGAATGACTTTCATTTTCTTTGATGCTATCTTTATAAACTTCAATAACATTCTAAAGGACACCCGCCTTTTACTTCTTCTGATATCAGGGTAGCGTCATTCTGTTGTATATTGAATGAATTTCTTTCTTACCTACAGACATGCTGGTCTAAGAAGCTATTTCAGATCAACATTTCTCGTGTGATGAATTGTGTTTTCTCTTCTACTCTATTTACCCTACTGGGAATTTTGATTTAACTCTCTACGGTTCATTACGCCTATATCTGGGATATTTGTTTACACTTTTATGTCACAATATTGTTTGGGACCAACCATTTGATTTTCGGGGGCGGGATTTACTTTTTTTAAATTTTCGGTCACCAAAATAGCTTGAAAAAATACTCTTCCTCTGATTTGTCGTAAGAACTTTTTCTAACCATCATATTAGTTGAAAAAATATCTTGAGATAAAAGAAAAAAAAATATCCTGGTTGGTAAGAAAATCCCAGGTCTTCCTCCCCAAAAATCCGAAAATTAAATGGTCCGTCCCTTAAGTGTGAAATAAGTGTTATTTTTCTAAATATCCGTTACTTCTTTCAAAGTTTCATTTATGTATTTATCCAACAAAATCTGTCTGTAAAGTTTAAGAGGATTCGCCTGCTTTCGTATAATTGGGTTATTTTCTTTATCTTCAATTTCATTAAAATGGTTTTCTTCAAGTTTCTATCCATGTTGTCAGTTGTTAATTTGTCATCTCTTTCCTCATCAATATGCGAAGACATCTATGCCTCTCCACCCCTGTAGCTCAGTTGGCAGAGCGCCCGACTCGCAATCCAAGGGTCGCGGGTTCGATACCCGCCCAAGCCAGTCTCGATCGGCTGTCCCGGTGTGTCCTTGGGAAAGGCACTTATCTCCCATTTCCTCAGCATGATACATCAATAATGTGCTATAAGTGCTGTACGAACCAGCAAACCACCCCAACCCACCCACACTAATTCCCTATTTTTTGTAAGTTATCTCCCTTTTCAACAAGGGATGCCTCCCCAAAGTAGGGATTTTACTATACAGTATCTAGGTAAAGGACATTTTCTCTAAGTTTTGAATGATTTTAGAAGAAAAGTTTCATATTAATTGATGCATATTATTTTAATGTACATTATATATATATATTCTTGATGTTAAAATATTTATTAGTTATAACAAAAATAATACAGATTTCTTACGTGTGCGCGGAATATTTTTTTAGAAAAATACATACTGTCAGGAGGTATTTTTTTCCTTAGAAAGGGAAGCAACCTATACTGCACTATCTTCTTCTGACTCAATCATCTATCGAGTTATCGTTTTCTGTTTAGCTACTGCTATCATTATGGTGTCAATATCATATTGTAGAAATGCATAAGAAACAAACGCTGCGTTGGAACTGGGGATTTGGTGTTGTGATACACGAAAGAAGCAAAGAAAACACGTTGAAAACAGAGACTACGAAATAAGCAACATTTGTTCTGTGAGGAAACTTTTGTCTCTAATAAAAACTCTTCCACAGTCATGTGACCACGTGTATATTATTCACCGCAGCGGACAGGGCATGATAGCACGTTTTAATCGGGGTAAATTTTTAGCGAAATAAACAATATGAAATGTTAAATTGTTTTATATGTTTATCCCAAGGCACCTATTCTTCAATCAATCTTTTGATCAGCTCTACCTGCATATCTACCTATAACTGTGACTCGTTGTTTCGTACATACTTACCCAACAATATAATTTACCTACATACATACAGGCACCAAGATTACGCCTACCTAACTGTATGAACCTATCCTCGAACTCACATACCTACCCACCATACATACATACATACATACATACATACATACATACATACATACATACATACATACATACATACATACATACATACATACATACATACATACATACATACATACATACATACATACATACATACATACATACATACATACATACATACATACATACATACATGCGACATACATACATATACACACACATACATGAACATATACAAAATGCACATACATGCAAATGAGTGCACGCTTACATACCGACCCACATACTTACCTATCCAGCTGCTTTTTAACTACTTGCCTAGCAGCATGCATATGTACAATGGTACCCACATAAATGCATCCGACATATATATATACATACATACCTTCCTACTTACCCACCTAACTTTCTACCTATCTACTTACCTACCAACCATCCTACCTACCTACACAATACATACATACATACATACATACATACATACATACATACATACATACATACATACATACATACATACATACATACATACATACATACATACATACATACATACATACATACATACATACATACATACATACATACATACATACATACATACATACATACATCAGTTCAGTTACCTACATGCATTACCTTGCCGTGCCTAGCAAATATATATGCTAGTTTGTACAAGAATGCGGGGCAAGATGTTTTCTTTAGGTTTTTTTCGCACTGGAGATGTGTTTTATGAAAGAAAAAGAAATTATCAAAACAAACGTTTGATCCAGAGAGCTAGGGATAGTGACGTAACCATATCCAAGAATAATTGATAGAAGGCTTCTAGAACTTGTCACAATGATACCTCAAACTACAGCAGACAAATTCGAATCGTGCATACAATCACTTATATAGTTAGTGCCACCCCAGCCCAACCCCTGGGACGGGGATAGGCAGTGGAGGTGGTGATAGACAATCCTGACAAAATAGATTGAGCACAAGGTGAATTGAGAAACAGGTATTTTCACATAAGTCGGAATGATATCGGATTTATGTCATATACTATTATTTCATGGATACATACGTTGGATATGCCGATATTCAGAAGTGCTCCTATACATTCAACCTAACGACAAAGTCAAAGAATGGTTTAATTTATGAGTTTCGTTGCTCAAGGAAAACATACATACAGGTACATGTATTTGTTCGTTCGTTCGTTTGATTAACGACGTGTGCGGCCATTCGGCCATTTACGTCGATTCATTTGTTACATAAAATGTAACCGTTCGTAATGTTTAAATCTAATAACGTCTTGCAGTAAATATTGAACGACATAATGTGGTACGTACCTTATAACGTAGCTTATGAACGCCACAGAGGAATGCCAAATATGTGCATTAGTAATATACAATTGATACCACTATTTCAAAAATAGTACCGTATATACTCGCGTATAACTCGAATCCAAATGCAATCAACATAGACCCTGATCTGCCGTCCCATAATCCGCCGGCAGATCAGGGTCTATGTTGTTTGTTCAACTGATTAGTCCTTACAAACTGCATAGACCCAGATCTACCGGAGCATTATGCGACGGCATATCTGGGTTTATGTAGTTTGCTTGTAGCGAATATTGTCCGATTTTTCCCTAAAGTTCCCACTCCTATTTACACAGGCATATAATCTTTATAAATATTTTAGTATGAACATAACATGGTACATTTGTGACGAACATATGCATATTATGTTTTCACTTTCAAGCTATTTATCTATACGAAAGCACCAGTGTTTTACTCTGTTTAACAAAATCCTGGACCCATAAGATTAATTATTCTTGGAATTTAGCCTTACAAATGGGTGTTACCATCATAAATATACAGACTTTACAACGAATTCCAAGCATCAAACAATGTTCCTGTTATGAGCATGCTCCAAGAATGTTCCTGTCATGAGCATGCTCCAAGAATGTTCCTGTCATGAGCATGCTCAAATCTTTTTTTTTTTTTTTTTTTTTTAACTGACACATTGACACATATGCTTTGTAACATGTACTAGTCACTCGGGAGGAGTGGACGGAAGAAGGAGAATTTAAAGCTGTCTAAGTGAAATTCAAAAAAATTCAGGTAATACATAATTACCTCAGATAAACCAAGTGTATCTGGCAGGTATCTCTATATTATCCGAACCTAATTAGCATTATATTCAGATAATTGAAATTGACAGGTAAATGGGAATTTATCTATCGTTTTTCTGAGAATTCTAAATATCTATATTATCTGAATTTTTGTGAATTTTGTGTGCGTTTTAATTATCATTACCTACCATGAGACAAAAATTATCTGAGGTGATTCATAGATACCTGCCGCAAAATTCACAAAAATTAAGGTAATATATTGTTATCTACACATAATGAGAATTAGTGTCAGGTAATAAATAAATACTTGCGAAAAAAAAACTAAATTTATCAGAGATATTACTGGATTTTTCAATGAATTTCGCTGGTGTTAAATTAGCATTACTTACCCCTTAAACCTAATTTATCTGAAATTCACAAAAAATCATGTAATCCTTCAAAATATAGGTTATTCGCAAATATGACACATATATAATCTAAACAGGTTAGACAATTACAATTTGTTCCAACTAGGAATCGAACCAAGGCCGCGTGTAATCTGTAATTATTACCTAGCTTTCGTGCACTAGCTTTCGTTTTTTTTTTTTTTTTTTTATCCAATGCACGGATCCACTGGATTTCTAATTTAGAAATGTAAGGTATATACATGAAAGTATTATTATTATTACAAATTGATACACACACACACACACAGAGAGAGAGAGAGAGAGAGAGAGAGAGAGAGAGATAGTTCGGTTTCTGTTTTGTTATGGCATCTTTCAGCTGTCTTTAGAAAGTAAAGAATCATAAGGTGTTTTCCTTATGATAATGTGTTTCATTATGAACTATTATCATTGTCTCATGTTATTTGTGATATGCTTTTCCAGAGTAGTTCCTTTCTTTTTCTAAAAGTAATTTTATCCAAGTCATTCATAGAACAAATTGTCACAAATTGTAGAAAACACTTTCGACGGCTCGGGTATTGTTGAAAGGCGCCTTTTTGGTGAAGGGAACAGGGAAATATCGTAGAAAACCAGCGAACTTGCACTGGCCGGAACTGGGATCGGAACCAGGAGTAAAGCCAGCGCATTACCAGGGCACCTTCTTATAGGTGCAAGAGAATTGTTGCTAACATACGAATAATTCATCATTTTTCAGCGTATTGTGCACTTAGTAGTCATAAGCAATTTTAGAATTTAACTATGGAGATCTCCATGTTTGAGCATCCCCAGATAGCGAGAAGGGTTATTGAAAAGCAGCATGAGATTCTCTCTCTCTCTCTCTCTCTCTCTCTGCATAAGCGTTTTTGTGCTTACTTGGAAGGTGACGCAATTTATATTTCTTCGTATGTATGTATGTATCTATGTATGTATGTATGTATGTATGTATGTATGTATGTATGTATGTATGTATGTATGTATGTATGTATGTATGTATGTATGTATGTATGTATGTATGTATGTATGCATGCATGCATGCATATATGTATGACTCATTGACTGACTGGCTGACTTTATTTCCTTTTCAAAAGAGATTACATTCAGTTAGTTTCATTATCACATAATAGCAATAAAAATATGTATGTATGTATGTATGTATGTATGTATGTATGTATGTATGTATGTATGTATGTATGTATGTATGTATGTATGTATGTATGTATGTATGTATGTGTGCCCATGTATTGATATAATTGAACGAAAGAGGAATTCCGTATCTAACGGTTGAAAATTAAATGATAAAGGGGGAAAAAAAGCCTGGAAAGTAGCAACTATATATATATATATATATATATATATATATATATATATATATATATATATATATATATATATATAATAGTATATAATAGGCAAGTGGAAAAACTTGATATAGTATTAATATCTTATTTATGCAAAAGGTGTTCGGAAATATGGTCACATCGCAAGGTATTATCCGACCACAAATCCATGCCGAGGTCACGGATTTGTGGTCGGACAGTATCTTGATATGTGTCCGTCTATGGTTACGTGGATGAGTGTATTGGTCGACTGAGATAAGTCTGCAAAGTGTTTATATAAATATTAGTAGAATAGGACGCCACTTGAGAGCCAAACAGGAATCCTATGTTAAACAAGGTAAAAGGATTCTAAAGACACACGGGAAAGTAACATTAGGCAGCCATGTTGAAATGAATAGGGAAAAAATATATTGTCTAAATATTGGTTCATAGGTAATTTCACAGGATGAGTCTATCTGGTTAGAAATGATAACTGCATAAGCTGGTTGCTTCTAATTTGGCGCGAATTGTAATCGGCTGGAGCTTGTCTGACCTCTAACTGAAATGAATATTACGTCGTATGTTTTGCACAGGATGGGTCTGTCTGGTTAGAAATGGCAACAGTGTAACATGTTGTGTCTGTTTTGGCGGAAGATATAACCGGTTGGAGTTTGTCTGGCCTCTAATAGGAATTTAACATTGAGGCTATAATATATGGTTTCAAATATGGCACTCTACACCCAAAAATGGCACTTGAGAGCCAAACAGGAATCCTATGTTAAATAGGGTAAAAAGATTCTATAACATTAAGCCGGCATTTTTATGTTACTTGGGGAACAATGGGAAATTAACATTAGGCCACTATTTTTGTGGGATTATAGGGACAAGGGGAAATTAACATTAGGTCACCATTTATTTTGGTGGCATTATGGATTCTGGCGACAAGGAGAAATCCTATGTTAAAAATGTCCATAGGTTTAGATGAGTCGTGATTATAGTAGACAAAAGGAAATTAACATTAGGCCTCCATTTGTTTGTAGGATGCTGGTGACAGGGGGGGGGGGGGCGTCCTATGTTAGAAAGCAACTGTAGTTTGATAAACACTTAGACCTTGGACAACAAGTCGGTCAGTGTACTTTGTAGAGAGTTTATCTTAAGAGGAATGAAACTTTGACCAAGGAGCAGAGTGTTGTGGCACAATTTAGCGTGATAAACTTTTAGGTCATATTGCGACAGTTTATTCAGACAGAATGTCCAGTGGCTGCCTTATTTGTTTTGTTTGATAAATATATTGGAATAAAAGTACATCGAAGTAGGAGAGAGAGAGAGAGAGAGAGAGAGAGAGAGAGAGAGAGAGAGAGAGAGAGAGAGGGAGAGAGTATGTGTGTGTTTGAAAATATTACCCGTACGTGAGAGAGAGACTGTGTGTGTGTCTTTTAATATATTATCCATACGAGAGAGAGAGAGAGATCAAGTCTAATTTGTTTTAAACCCGAATGCCCCTTTTGACAGTCCTCCTATATCTGTCTGTGTGTGTGTGTGTGTGTGTGTGTGTGTGTGTGTGTGTGTGTGTGTGTGTGTGAAACAGAGAGAGAGAGAGAGAGCGGATGGGTGTCTGTGGGAGAGAGATTAAGAGACGGAATTTAACATGGAGAGGGTGTGTGTTTGAGAGAGAGAGAGAGAGAGAGAGAGAGAGAGAGAGAGAGAGAGAGAGAGAGAGAATCCCAAAAGTCATTTTTTTCTTCTTAATTTTGCGTCAGTACATATTCTAATACACTATTGAGGTAGGTATGGGTGTCAATAGATAGACAGATAAGTCAGTCATCAAATAGGAGAGATATTACCCATGAATAGTGACAATCATACTCCTGATATGGGTGTGTGTCTGAGAGAGAGATAATCTAACATGGAGCGGGTAGGTGTCTGTCTGTGTGTGTGTGTGTGTGTGTGAGAGAGAGATAGATAGAGAGAAAGAGAGAATTTAAAATGGAGAGGGTGGGTGTCTGAGATAGAGAAAGAGAGAGAGAGAGATTGAGAGAGAGAGATAGATATATTACAAAATAAATAGATGTGTGTGTGTGTGTGTGTGTGTGTGTGTGTGTGTGTGTGTGTGTGTGTGTGAATATCTTATTAATACTTTTTAAAAAAACAAGACATAAACACTTTCTTTTTTTTGTATATTCCATTTGAATACGGTTACAATGAAATTTCAAAAACATATCCCAAAAGTCCATTTTTCTGTAATGTTTTTGCGTCAGTGCATATTCTAATACACTATTGTCACATACACTATATACGTACATCGAAGTGGGAGAAAGAGAGAGTGTTTGTGCGTGTATATGTGTGTGTGCGTTTGAATATCTTATTTATACGAGAGAGAGCGAGATCAAGTCTATATTTATTTCAAACCCGAATTGCTTTTTTTCACAGCCCGTATAGATCAGAGACAGACAGACAGATACAGAGAGACACAGAGAGAGAGAATTGTTCAGTCCATGCCTTGAGTAATCTGAAGACAGTCAGTTTACAAAAACTAGCTACTGGCATTTCGTAAGAAATTGATAAATGAACATTTGACATCGAAATACTATTTTTTTAAGTAAAACATAACTGGATGACAGTAAAATAGAGAGTTTTATGTGATAAAATTAGATCTACGCTTGGAAAAGAAAGATTATAGTAACCACGTAATTGAATCCTGTGCGATTTTACAAAGATCGGCTTCCTTTGAATTTCGGAAGACATGGTGTGTGTGTGTGTGTGTGTGTGTGTGTGTGTGTGTGTGTGTGTGATTACATTTCTTGGATTTCGTTTACCTGCAGATTCTTTGCGGAAAATGTATGACTATTTCCTAAAAAACCCACATTCCTGTAAGATTATCTTCGATTTCTTTAGTGTATGTGACAATAGTGTAATAGAATATGTACTGACGCAAAACATTACAGAAAAATGGATTTTTGGGATATGTCTTTAAAATTTCATTGTAATTTTATTCAAAGAGAATATACCAAAAAGTAAGTGTCTATGACTTGATTTGTTTCTTTTCAGTATGAATAAGATATTCACACACACACACACGCATTTTACAATGGACCTATCTCTCTCAATCTCTCTCTGTCTCTCATACACCCACCCTCTCCATGTTAAATTCTCTCTCTCTCTCATACACCCACCCTCTCCATGTTAAATTCTCTCTCTCTCTCAATCTCTTTCTCTCTTACAGACACCCACCCGCTCTCTCTCTCTCTCTCTCTCTCTCTCTCTCTCTCTCTCTCTCTCTCTCTCTCTCTCTCTCTCTCTCTCTCTCTCTGGCGACGGCTGAATTTCATATGAGGTAGATTGAATTGTAAATGTGTTACATTTTTTTTAACTATTCGGCTAGCATATACTGCCGGACTTTTTTCGAATGTTACAAAAACAGTATTTTAGATTGACAACACGCAGTGGAATATATCTCCTGAGAACTTTTTTTTTTTTATATTTTTTTTCAGAGCAGCAATATTTGGTTAAATTTTTCAAACTAAAGGCAGAATGATGTGTTTGTATGAAGTTAAGATTATTCTGGTAAAGTTGTGAATTTGAAGACACCCAGTGCAAAATATTACTGTCGAGATTTATTTTTTGTTACATTTTCAAAGTAAATGCACAATTTAACCTGAAGATAAGATTTTACTTGTAAGGTTTGTAACATTTTTCTGTTCAAATTGTCAGATTTTAGAATAAGCTAAATTTTATTGTACTGTAAGGTTGGGAGTTTGTGATTTTTTTTTTAAACGGCAGACCCCAGTGTTAGTTCACTATTTGTGACACGTGTAAGGTTGCGAGTTTGTGCAAGTTTTAAAAACAGAAAAATAAAATCACATAGCTTTCTATTTCGCGTAGACATTTTTTAAGTACGGTAAGTCATTATGCCAGACTCCCAAGGGTGAAATGGAGAGAGAGAGAGAGAGAGAGAGAGAGAGAGAGAGAGAGAGAGAGAGAGAGAGAGAGAGGAGGGAGGGAGAGATCAACTTCATAATTTTTTAAAATCTAAATGACTCTTTTCACAACCCGTCTCTTTTAGATAATCCATCTGGAATAGGCCACCATTTTGAGGATTGATAAAGACAAGGGGAAATTCTATTTTGAAAAATGTTCTTAGGTTTGACATTATGGATCTCTAGTTGACATTTATGCCAGCGAGAGCACATCATTGTTAGAAGTCGTTGACCTCAAATGGGACCATATGACCTTTAGCAGGAACTAATTTACGCGTTAGGTTTAACAAGTTTGGGTCTCTATAGATAACGGGAAATATAATGTTAAAACTACACGGACTATGCAACATCACCCACTGATATACTGACAACACAGAGTAGGTTGTAAAAGAAGAGGTATGAAAAAATAAACAAATAAAATTACATTCCCTATCCCCCGACCGCCTAATGATCCCATCCTTTGATGAACAGAGACAGACAGACAGACAGACAGACAGAGACAGATATTGTGTCTGTCGTAGGTTTTCCCAAGAATCAGTCTTCTTATACTGTGGAAATCGCAATAGTTTAAAAATAGAGAAATGATTTTGAAATTGCGTTTCACTTGAATCTGCGCAAGTCTCTGTAAATGCGTTCTCGCAGCTCCAAAGGTAGACTCTAGATGTGTTCTTCTAAATCACTCATACGGGCTGGTAATTTTAAAATATTCATGTAGGATCATATTCTGGATTGCAACAGTAAAAGTCATTTTTTTCCACTAAATTGTGTGTTACTGGACTCTCTTTTCTCCTGTCTTAGAGTTTTCTTTTCTTCGACGTTGAGGACACTTTGCTTTCATAAAATTTGAAGTCTATCTCGACGAATAGTCCTGATTATATAATATAGTCGAATGCCAACCAATCTCTGTCATATAAACATAATTTATGCTGGTTTCGGTACCGAAACACAAACAGAGTCTATGTTGAGGTTGAAATCGAGGCAAGAAAATCCATGTCTTGTGATTAAAATGTACATCCTCTGTTCATTATTTGTTTTCTGCGTATCTACGTAGTATAAGGGGTATGCATGGGACTATTTGGATCACTATATCGCATATGGAAATTTAACCTCGACCAGTCAGATTAGAGGTATTGTTGCACAAATTAAAACATAATTATCTACTATACAACAACCAGTTAGCTACTAGCACCCACACTAAACCATCAACACGCCGTTTGGAGTGGCCAACACCCAGTTATCTATAATAAACACCCAGTGATCTACTATCCAACACTGAGACATCTACTGTCCAACACCCAGTTATCCACTATTGAACCGGAACAATAAAAGTCTTTTTTTTTCTTCTCACTAAATCATATGCTACTGCAACAGTAAATGTCAGTTTCCTCACTAAATTGTATTATACTGCAAGAGTACAAGTCAGTTTCTTCTAAAAATGTGTGTGCTACTGCAACAGCAAAAGGCAGTTTTTTCACTAAGGTGTGTGCTACTAGAACAGTAAAAGGCAGTTTCTTCACTAAATTGTGTGCTACAAGAACAGTAAAAGGCAGTTTCTTCACTACATTGTGTGCTACTAGAACAGTAAAAGGCAGTTTCTTCACTAAATTGTGTGCTACTAGAACAGTAAAAGGCAGTTTCTTCACTACATTGTGTGCTACTAGAACAGTAAAAGGCAGTTTCTTCATTAAGGTGTGTGCTACTAGAACAGTAAAAGGCAGTTTCTTCACTACATTGTGTGCTACTAGAACAGTAAAAGGCAGTTTCTTCACTAAGGTGTGTGCTACTAGAACAGTAAAAGGCAGTTTCTTCACTAAATTGTGTGCTACTAGAACAGTAAAAGGCAGTTTCTTCACTAAATTGTGTGCTACTAGAACAGTAAAAGGCAGTTTCTTCACTAAGGTGTGTGCTACTGGAACAGTAAAAGGCAGTTTCTTCACTAAGGTGTGTGCTACTAGAACAGTAAAAGGCAGTTTCTTCACTAAATTGTGTGCTACTAGAACAGTAAAAGGCAGTTTCTTCACTACATTGTGTGCTACTAGAACAGTAAAAGGCAGT
This sequence comes from Margaritifera margaritifera, assembly GCA_029931535.1. NCBI lineage: Eukaryota > Metazoa > Mollusca > Bivalvia > Unionida > Margaritiferidae > Margaritifera > Margaritifera margaritifera. Next base: position 1,251,013 of record JAQPZY010001611.1, read on the forward strand.
TTCTTCACTAAGGTGTGTGCTACTAGAACAGTAAAAGCCAGTTTCTTCACTAAATTGTGTGCTACTGCAACAGTAAAGGTCTGTTTCTTCACTAAATTGTGTGCTACTGCAACAGTAAAGGTCTGTTTCTTCACTAAAGTGTGTGCTACTGCAACAGTAAAGGTCTGTTTCTTCACTAAAGTGTGTGCTACTGAAACAGTAAAAGTAATTTTTTTCACTAAATTGTGTGCTACTGCAACAGGAAATGTTAGTTTCTTCACTGAATTGTATGCATCTGCAGCAGTAAAATAATACATAACACATTTTGTATTTGCTAACCTGCGAACGTTTGCAGCATCCTTGTTTATGCAACGCAATGATTACACAGTATCAAAAACAAACAAGCTCGGAGTAAGGTTTGGTGTACTTTTATGTCAAAGTAGGGAATTTCATTACTTTTTTTAGACGGCAAAAACAAGACTAAATCGAAGTTATGTATTATACATGGAGTGTTGTGTACTTGTTAACAAAAGAATATTTTCTGTCTGTCTGTAAAAATGCCAATCACACACAAGAGAGGGTAGGAGTGCTTATACACACTATACCCACAAACATACTTATATACTATCACACAAGAGGGGTAAGGGGTGGTGGTGGTGGTAGAAGACATAGACATACACAAACATAAAACACATAGATAGGCAATGATTGAATAGTATCTCTGTTTCTAAGAGAATTGGGTGGCAATGAAAATGACCTTTGGGTTTTGAAAAAAAGTTATGGACTTGACAACAGCAAGCTGCAACTGCCTTACACCTACTCCACGTCCAAAGCCTACTCCTGCTGTAGTCGCCGCTGCTGCTGACATCGGTGTAGTGGAGGGTTGAGGTGTAGCTGTAGGTCTTTTTCTCTGATATTTCTCCAACGAAGTTTGATTTATTTTTCTCAAGTGTTTTAACTCTGCCAAATGTCGTGTAACACACTAAAAGTTATTGTTTTCACTCTCTTCCTTCTGTTCACTGTTCAAAGCTTTCCTTCTCCCCTTGTTGCTTGCTCTTTTCCTTTTCTTGTTGTGGAACAAATATATGTTCTTCTTCTTGTTAGCGATGCAAAAAAGTCTCCTACTCTTTTTTTCTATTTCTTTTTGATATCATCATAGACTTGTAATGATGGAGAAGGAGGTGAAGATGGTACTACCAGCAAAGATTCTTGCGAAGAAGATAGGAAATCGCACAAAGCCGAATTGAAGTCATCCTCATCTGGAAGAATACTCGCAACTGCAGCATCATTAGTCATGCTATCATTCCTAGTATAAAAAGTATTCCCGGCAGGAGCACTCCAACACAAAGTCTTCATTTCAACCATGTTATACTATACGTCAACTCTTCGGCAATGGTACATCGTAGAAACGCTCATGCGTATATATATTGAAAGTGACGACACGTGTCACCTGTTGCTACTGCAACAGTAAAAGTCTTTTTTTTCACAACAATTGTGCTACTACAATAGTAAAAGTTAGTTGGGGGTTTTTTTCTCACAAAAATTGGGCTACTGCAACACTAAAAGTCAGTAATTTCTTTACCAATAAAGAGTCAGCATGAATTTTATTTTATGAAATGTAAATTTGCTTTACCATGAAAGAAAGAAATCATGAGGGTTTTTTTAAAATGTAAATCTTTGCACCATGAAAGAAAACTAAACATGGCTTTTGTTGTGGGTTGTTTGTTTTTTTTTTCGGGGGGAGGGAGTGGGGGTAATGTGAATTTGTTCCACCATGAAAGAACATACGAACTTTGTTTCTTTTCTTTTTTAACCGTAAATGATTTTGAAAGACCTGTGCTATAATATTTTGCTTCATAAATTTATGTCATTCAGTACTCCAGCCCTGACAAATACACTCCGTCTTGCAAATAAAAAGTAAAAGAAAAATAATAAAAAAAGTAGGTGTCTATGTATTGATTTTTTTAAAAGTATGAATAAAGATATTTACACAAACACACACACATTTTATAATGTACCTATCTCTCCCGCAATTTATCTCTCTCAAACACACATCCTCTCCATGTTAAATTCTGTCTCTCAATCTCTCTCATACAGACACCCACCCTCTCTATCTCTCTTTCTCTCTCTCTCTCTCTCTCTCTCTCTCTCTCTCTCTCTCTCTGCTTCACACACACACACACACACACACACACACACACACACACACAAATAGATCAGGCGGGCTGTGAAAAAGGGTCATTCGGGTTTTGAAAAAATTATAAACTTGATCTCTCTCTTTCTCTCTCTCTCTCTCTCTCTCTCTCTCTCTCTCTCTCTCCTACTTCGATGTACTTTTATTCCAATATATTTATCAAGCAAAACAAATAAGGCAGCCACTGGACATTCTGTCAAAATAAAATGTTGCAATATGACCTGAAATTTTAGCACGTTAAATTGTGTCACAACATTCTTGTCCAAGGTCAAAGTTTCATTCCTCTTAAAAGAACTCTCTACAAAGTACACTGACCGATTTTCATCCAATGTCAAAGTGTTTATCAAACAACAGTGGCTTTCTAACATAGGATGCCCCCTTGTCACAGCATCATACAAACAAATACAAGCCTAATGCTAATTTCCTCTTGTACCGTATAATCACAAATGATGTTAAACCTATAGACATTTTTAACATAGGATTTCTCCTTGTCGCTAGAATCCCCAATCCCACCAAAACAAATGGTGACCTAATGTTAATTTCCCCTTGTCCCTATAATTCCACAAAAATGGTGGTCTAATGTTAATCTCCCATTGTCCCCCAAGTGACATAAAAAAAATGTCGGCTTAATGTTAATTTCTCGTTTGGTTATACAATCGTTTTACCCTATTTAACATAGGATTCCTGCTTGGCTCTCAAGTGCCACTTTTGGGTGTAGAGTGCCATATTTGAAACCATATATTATAGCCTCAATGTTAAATTCCTATTAGAGGCCAGACAAACTCCAACCGGTTACATCTCCCGCCAAAACAGACACAACATGTTACACTGTTACCATTTCTCAACAGACAAACTCATCCCGTACAAAACCTACGAAGTACTTTTCATTTCAGTTAGAGGGCAAACTCCAACCGATTACATTTCCCCCATCTTGATTATTATTATCATTATTATTTATACTACCACTACTACTAGTGCCACTACTACTACTAGTGCTACTACTAATATTGTCCTACATCTATTGCTACTTTTACTTTTCTTGCTACGACCCATCATAGTAGTAGTAGTGGTGGTGGGGTGGTGTTTTTTTAAAGATCTCATAGGGAATACTTTAATACTGTTTCACCACAGCAACACAACATTGTGCAATACTTGTGTTATCGAGACCAACATACCGAACTGGTGAACAGTTGTTATTGGCTCCGGTGTCCGATGTCAGCAGAAACTTTTACCAATTTTGATGTAGGATAAGCTAATAATTTATTACTTTAGACTCATTCAGATGAGCGGTTTAAACTAGTGTATGTAATAATATAAAGTTTATTAGTGCACATGTCATTAGTTACCTATGGTTTCATGACGCATGCCTTGTCAGCGTGACTTAATATCGATTGCCATGTCAGCATTTTATAAATAGCATATGATATCACACTAACGCATCACTGACAGGTATATAAAGCTCTGTAGGTAGCTCTGTACTTCGGAACCACTATAGGCTGATACTATCACGGCCTACCCGCTAAAGGTTCGGCGTGGAAACATGACGGACTGGAAGCGGATTTTGTCAAAGCACCAAAATTTCCCTCACGGAACAAAGTTGCTTACTTCGCAGCCTCTCAGGATGTTCGTGTTCTGAGAACCCCTGATTCCCGGTTCCAGGGCTCGTTCCCAACGCAACCCCGCTGTCACCACCAGGTGCGAAGGGGTGGGTGCGACGCCCCGGGACCTCTGCCTCCATCCCTGCTGTCTTTTTGTCGTGGCTCAGCCAATACTTGAATCTCAAAGACGCAGTAGATGGGAGTGTCAGGTCCCTGGGATAAAGCAGCACGACTTTGAGGAACTTACTGTGAGTATGTTGTCATTGTAGTTGAATCTCTTCTTCATTTTGAATTAATTTAATTTTATTTGAAGCTAACTTCTTTATAAACTTCCCCAACTTCATAAACGACAACCATTCTTATTTTTTACTTCTTCTGATCTCAGGGCAACGTCATTTTTTGTTGTATGCTGAATTATTTCCTTTCTGGACATATCAACTTTTTCGTATGTAAAGCTATTTCCAATCAACATTTCTCATGTGATGAATTGTATTTTCTTTTCTACCATATTTTGACTATGAGGAAATTTGATTTTACACTGTACGGCTCATTTCCCTGTATTTGAGATATTGTTTCTACACTTTTATGCCATTCATTCCAATTCTATCACCCTAATCCAACTCCACCCATATGTTCCTCAATTAACGCTACTTCCCCATTCAAGCATATGCCAAAAGACGGTGAGTGTGACTATATGTTATTTGTTTATTTAAGCAAAGCCCGGTGTTTGCCTTGACTACAAGCTTGGTTTTATTTGAATTGATCATATTTATTAGCCGTGTATGTGAGCATAAACGTTCTTGTGTAGGTCAAGGTAACATTGACATGTTTATATTTGCTTCTCAATAGGCTACGAATTTACAAGTCGAAGGTAAATCTCTTACAATTGTGTAAAAAAAAGCTAACCTTGTGGCTACACTAAATTACTTTGATTATGATTTTGACTCAGAATTTGTCCGTATTGAATTGTCTCATAAGGCAGTTCGAATAAACAAGAGACTAATAAACATATTTAACTGTAAAATATCACACATATATTCTGTTATGGTTTGATGACTTACATATATAAAATGTACAACTACTTGAAGCGCGGTAAAATTAGTAAACGTTTAAGCATTTCATAATGTATATAGGTAAATAGAGCCTAATTTAACTTTTAGAAACTTTATTTTGCAAAGAACTACTATATTGACAATTATAACCAGCTTTATTACAACCTATAACCAGCCTATAACCAGCTTTATTACAACCTATAACCAGCCTATAACCAGCTTTATTACAACCTATAACCAGCCTATAACCAGCTTTATTACAACCTATAACCAGCCTATAACCAGCTTTATTACAACAGCCATTTCAAGAAGTAAAGCAGCAGCCATTAGTTACACTTTTCAGTATGCAATCAGTAAGTTTTCTTGGAATTTTTTTTTTTTTTCAATTTAAGAATTCGATAATTAATTACGGTTGATCTCCTAAAAACCGGACCTTATTTTGAATAATTTGTTTCTTTATCTGTATCTCAGAATGTATATACAGAAATTTTCCTTCTTTCTTTAATTTTTTTTTTTTGCAAGCAAAATTTAATATTTACGTGCGATTACTTTATCTGATGCGCTGTTGCACACTGACGGGTTATTATATCATCTAATTTTTGTATATTTCTTTTATATTTTTTTTAAAAACAGTGCTACCGTCCAAAATATAGCTTCGTTTCCACAAGTCCCCACTCAACCACACACCCTTCCAACGGATTCGCCTGCTTTTGTCTAATTTCTACTTGGGTTAAACTTTTTGTATTTCTTTATGTATTTATTTTCAATTTCATTTAAATGGTTTTCTTTGAGGTTCTATCCATTTATTCAGCTATTAATCTATTTATATATTTCATTCATTATCCATATACTATTGAAGGCATTTATGTCTCTACACCCCAACCCCTATTTGTATTATTTAAGTTGCCTCCCTGCCCAGAGTAGAGGTTTAACCATACAGTATCTACCTAAAAGCATTTTTCTCATTTAAAAATTATTTTAAAAGAATCAATTAATATAACATTGTTTTTTTTTTAAAGAAACAAACAAAAACTGATGTAGTTTATTCAAGAAAACGATGTAGTTTGTTTATGTCATAATTATTATTAGCTAAAAATTAATAAAGATTTCATATGTATTCACGATTTATAGTTTAGCAAAATCTACTACGGGCAGGTCAGTTCTCAACGGAAAAGGAAGCAACCTATTTGATTCTATCTCCGTTTGACTATAAAATCTACTACGGGCACGTCGGTTCTCAACGAGAAGGTTAGCAACCTGTTTGATACTATCTCCTTTTGACTTTTTCATCTACCAAGTTATCTTTTTCTGGTTAGCTGCTGCTAGCGTTATGGTGCCTATATCATATTGTAGAAAAACGTACGAAGACAAAACACTGCTCTGGAACTGGGCATTTGGTGTTATGCTCAAAGAACACTTTCAGAACACAGACTGCGAAGTAAGCAACATTTCCTCAGTGATGAAACTCTGGTCTCTGATAAAACCCTTCCTCAGTCATGTGACCAGGTGTATATGAATAACCAAAGCGGACAGTTCATGATAGCAAGGTCTAATCCGGGCAAATGTTGACAGAAATAAAAGATATGAAATGGTAAACTGTTGTATGTGTTTTCTCAGCTAACATTCTTCAGTCAATCCATTGATCAAAACTAGTTGCATATCTACATATAAATATGCCTCTGTGTTTCGTACATACTTACCCAACAACATACTACGTACATACATACATACAGCAGAAATATTTGCATTCACCATGCGTACGCCTACACAGTTGTGTAAAAGCTAGCTTCGAACTCGCATACATACCAACCTACACACCTACCTAACTATCGAGCTAACATTTTACCTACTTACCACCAATCTGCCTATCTTCCTACGTACACATATACATGCACAGACAAGCCAACATACATACATACATACATACATACATACATACATACATACATACTTTCCTAGCTATCTTCATAGCTTCTTACCTACCTTCTACCTCCCTACGAACCAACTTAGCTACCTATCTAATACATACATACATACATACATACATACATACATACATACATACATACATACATACATACATACATTCATACATACATATATGGAAACCTTCCTACCCACCCAAATACTTTCCTTCTAATCTACTTACCTTTTTACCTATCTAGGCACCTACCTGTCAACCTACATACCCGGCCACGTTTTGCAGTAAATATTGAATGTCACAATGTGGTATGTACCTTATAACGCTTATAACGTAGCTTATTAACGCCACAAAGGGACGCAAATTCTTTGTATTAGTAATATACAAGTTATGCCACTATTTCAAGAATAGTGTACTTTCAAGGAACATTCAAGCAACTTGTGGCGAATATTGTCCGATTTGTTTCCCTAAAGTTTCATCTCCTCTTGATACAGGTATATAATCTTTTATAAACCTTTCAGTATAAACATAACATGGTACATCTGTAATGAACATATTACATCTGCGGTATGTTTTCAATTTAAAGTTATTTCACTAAACTTAAACACAAGTGGGTGGTTTTCTTTGAAATAAAAAATCTTGAATCCATAAGATTAATTATTTTTGGAACTGAGTATTACAAATGAGTGTTACCGTCATCACCATACAGACTTTACCATGAATTCCAAGCATCCTGTCATGAGTATGCTCAAGTCGTTGTTATTTTGGAACTAACACAAATACGAAGTACTAGTCACTTAGACGGAGTGGACTGAAGAAGGAGATTTTAAAACTGCAAGCAAAATAAAAAAAATCAACTCAGGTAATATATCGTTACCTCAGAATCTAGATACACCTAATTTAAACTTGGCAGCTAATGCCTAATTATCTTAATTTTGTTCTGAGAATTTGTAATGCCTAATGCAAATGCTAAATATCGCTTGTAAAATTCGCAAAACATTAAGGTAATATGAATTTACCTGAGATAAATCTCGTTTATGTGCCAGGTGTGTGTGTATGAGAGAATATATATATATATATATATATATATATATATATATATATATATATATATATATATTGCAGAAAGAGAGAGAGAGAGAGAGAGAGAGAGAGAGAAAGAGAGAGAGAGAGAGAGACTTCTGATCAACTTTAGTTCGGTATCTGTTTGGTTATTATTCATGTTTAACTGGCAATTGGGTGGGTGGTCGGGATATGGCATCTTTCAACCGTCGTTTGAAGTAAAGAATCCTGATGAAATACGTCCAATGCATAAAAGTGAATTATGAGATGTTTTCCATAGTAGGTTCTTTTTTCCTCTTTGTTTTAATAAAATGTATCCTAGTCAATTGTAGACATACATTGTCACAAATTATACCAAACAACTTTGGACGGCTTGGGTATTTGCGAGAGGTGCGCTTTTTAATGAAGGGAACGGGACATCTCTGAGGAAACCACCAACCTTGGCTTGGGCCTTGCGCATGCGGGAACCGGAGATCGAACCAGACCTGCGGAGGACCAAAGCCAGCGCCTTCTTGTAGATGCAAGAGAATGTTGCTTATCTATGAATAATTCGCCGTGTGATCAAATATACATATGTAGAGAATTCATCATTATATATCGCAACGTATTGTGTAATTCGGAGCCTTTAACAATTTTAGACTGTAACAAGGGAGATCACCATGTTTGAACAGCCTCTCTCTCTCTCCCTCTCTCTCTCTCTCTCTCTCTCTCTCTCTCTCTCTCTCTCCAGTAGCAGTTTTGTGGTACTTGATAGGGAACAAAGTTTGTTGTCTTGTCGTATGTATGTATGTATGTATGTATGTATGTATGTATGTATGTATGTATGTATGTATCTATGTATGTCCATGTACTTACATCTTTGAACAAACCATATAGAACTTCCATATATAATAGATGAAAATTAAGTGACAAAGGAGAAAATGAAGTCGGAAAAGAAGGAACTAAATACGTATTATATGTAAGTAGACAAGCTTTTTTATTTAATATTACAACAATCCTGTTTATTTTTAAAAAATATGTTCTGGAAATACGTGTGCATAGGGATGTAATGTGTAACGGTCACATGACAAGGTACTATCCGACCACAATTCCATGACGAGGTCACTGATTTGAGGTTTGACGGTATTTTGACATGTGACCATCAAAGGTTAAGTAAAGTCTTTACGTAAATGTTATTGTAAATACAAGATGGCATGATCCAAATGTAGGGAGTCTTTACGTAAATGTTATTGTAAATACAAGATGGTATGGTCCAACTGTAGGGAGTCTTTACGTAAATGTTATTGTAAATACAAGATGGCATGGTCCAACTGTAGGGAGTCTTTACGTAAATGTTAATGTAAATACAAGATGGCATGGTCCAACTGTAGGGAGTCTTTACGTAAATGTTATTGTAAATACAAGATGGTATGGTCCAACTGTAGGGAGTCTTTACGTAAATGTTATTGTAAATACAAGATGGTATGGTCCAACTGTAAGGAGTCTTTACGTAAATGTTATTGTAAATACAAGATGGTATGGTCCAACTGTATAACGTCTTTATGTAAGTTTTATTGTAAATACAAGATGGTATGGTCCAACTGTAAGGAGTCTTTACGTAAATGTTATTGTAAATACAAGATGGTATGGTCCAACTGTATAACGTCTTTATGTAAGTTTTATTGTAAATACAAGATGGTATGGTCCAACTGTAGGGAGAACTAGTTGTATTTTGTTAATTCTACAATACGACAGAACATACCATGCATGTAATTATTGTAGATGTAAAAATCGAGACATTTCAATTTCAGTCACTACCGTACAGCGCGGATAAAGTTCTTAGTAATTCTCTAAAAAGTTATTGTCTGAAACTCATTCTATTGGGTTCTTTATAATCAACATATTCCGGTTCACTTGTTGTAGTTTCCATCGCTGATTTATCTCACATTAACTCTATTTTGTGCATCCAGAGGTGCAAAGAAATCTTGTAATCCTTGAATTTATAGTGCATGTGGGTTTTTTTTTTTTTTTTTTTTTTGATTTTGGTCAGTACTATTATACCTTACGGGGTGAGAAAGTTCGTTGCTTGGCTCATAAATCATGCAAGGCCCTCTGAGTGTAACTTACTGAGGGCATAAGACCATTCACAGCACATTAGACTTCCATGAGGTCAACAATCGACGAGCTGTCTACATGGCAGTTGTCATGGGTACCTGCACAGAACGGTCGCTCTGATAGCTTAGCACGTGTAGGTGTCAGATCGCCCGGCTAACATTCGCGAGATTTGGGTTCGGACCCAGGTCCGACCGTGCACATTTTTCTTGTGACATTTGGTGACCAACGGTGTGATAAGGATTTTCAAGACCTCTCGGGTGCGATATAGTGTTTCTCAGTGGCGTACTAAGGGTAAATGGTGCGCGGAGCGACGATGATGGCCCAAAGGGCCAGAATACGAGGCCCGAATTTTTATCAGCTATTTGGCGCCCCAAGACCTTTTGCATCCGGGGCAACCGCTCCGTCCGCCCCCCTTCCCCCCCCCCCCCTCCCCCCGTTAGAACGCTACAGATGTTTCACTCTGATTTTTCTGAAGCCAGGGGAATGTGTCACGGGTACCTGCATGGGGCATGGAGTCAGATAGCTTAGGTTGGTAGAGAGCCCTGTTTGCATTCGGGATATCAGGGTCTTGAGCTCCGCTTATGCCGTACATATTTTTTCCTGTGCCATTTGAGTGGGAACAAAAAATGTTTAGATGTGTGTAAAGGTTACAGTTTAAGACCGAGGAGTTCTAGTTGGATGAACACGCGAGCACGTGCAAGCTGTACACAGAGGCCGCGTCAGCAGGCCAATGTGTACAATGCACGTGCTAGGGGGTTTGGCCAACTCTTACTACGACGTCGAAGGAGGGAACCTTTTTATCCATCATGCGTAATAATATTTGGAATGACATGCATAATTTTAGTTATTATTATTTTTAATTACTTGCAGAAAGAAAAAAAATTAAAAAGTGCACCTATTTAAGCCATATACCCAGTATCAACGTTTAAAGAGACAACACGCTTTAGGAGCCCCGCTCATTTATGTGACTTGAGGAAAATTGAGAGATGTTACTCGTGCATTGTGTGCACTTTTAATCGGTCATTCTGTCAGTTGTGCAATTTTCTTGGGGCGCATTGAGATCTGAGCCATGCACTTTATATAACGAGGAAATAGGAGATTTATTTATTTGTTTAGATGAACACAATAACTGAGATAACTCTTCAGATCTTGTTTGGAATGTTTCATCGTCGGAACAAATTCTGCGTATCCTCAGTGTCTGTCTATACGGGATGTTCCAAATGCAATGATTTGGATGACAGCTGGGTGGGAGAATATACTGGTGTTTATCAGTTGGTTTTGAGAAGATGTCTTTATGGATTTTGTTTTCTATCAATCTGGTTGTTGTATCCAGAAAAACGTGGTTTGAGTTGGAGACTTCTGCCGTGAATTGTATTGAAGGATGGAAGTTTTCTTTTAATATGAAGGCACTGATGACACGTAGAATTTGTTCTGACGATGAAACATTCCAAAAAAGGTCTGAGGAGTTCTCTGAACATTTGATGAACCGAGGCTACGACAAAAACCTGATAGCAAAGGCAACACAAAGGGCTAAACAAACAAACAAACCGCAATGACCTACTAAAATATAGAGAGAAGGAAAAGGTCGATCGGATACCATTTATCCTGACCTACCATCCAGACAACCCCAAAGTAGGTAAAATCATCCAGAAACACTGGCCCATCCTGGAATCTTGTGATACACTACAGTTAATTCTCCCGAACAAATACAATGGAGACAATGGGATTCGAACCGCCACTCTTTGTATGACAGGCAAATATCATTACCCACTACAAGATGGCCGCTGAAAGAATCCACAAAATGAGTCGTTACAGTCTATACAGAGTATAATTCTTATTCTTCGCACTACTTTCATGTTTGTAAAGTTTATTATATAATAAAGTTTTGAAAACAGTTTGGAACGAATATTGATGTTGTTAGACATCCTTTTTTTTAACTGATATTGCAGCAATTAAACAATAAAGCGTGTTCAGTCGCGCTAGACCATAGAAGCGTGAGTAGTTGACAATAATGGCAACACTGTGTATCACCCCGCTTGCTTCCGTCATAAATATCAGCAAAACAATACACAAGCAGTTACTTTACAGACGTAATGAGTAAAAACATTTTCTTCTAAATTTGTTATCTTACTGAAAAACGAAAATTAGATTGACGTAGACTATTAGGATATTTTGGCTGATAAATAAATGGTCGGGAAATTTCCCTCTGCATTGATCCTGCCCTACTTCTTTTAGCGCATGGACACCATTCCAGTCGACCTTCCAGACGTGTTCGCATTTCGTTTGTGAAAACCATTAGAGATCAACTTGATAACACAATTCCAATTGACTCATCCTCACTGTACAGTTGTGATACAGAATTTCAAAGGCTCCCCTTAACAATATTTGAGCCTGTTTCTACGAAATTCTTACGTACAATCCTGATGAAGAGTGCCGCAAAGTCAAATGAACTTGATCCTATTCCTACATTGCTGCTACTTGAATGCTTAGATTCTATATAGCTTTCACTAACTGATGTTATTAACACTTTTCTCTCAACTGGGGTATTCCCATCCTTTTTCCAAACTGCAGCTGTAAAACCTCAGTTGAAAACACCAACGCTTGACCCTAATGATTTAACGAAACTACCGCCCTGCTTCTAACCTGCCATTTATGTCAAAAATCTGTCCCAATTTGTATCTCATTTGAATATAAATAGTCTTTTCAGTCCTTTTCAGTCCGCATACCGAAACTGCCTTGCTATAACTAGTTAATGACCTTCTCTCTGCTTTGGATGGTGAAAAGCTTTAAGTTCTCACCCTACTCGACTTATCTACAGTATTTGATACAATAGGTCATGACATGTTACTTCACCGTCTCCAGCATGTATTTGGTATTCATGATACAGCCTTACTATGGTTCAAGTCATACTTAGCCGAAGAACACAAACTGCGTCCGTAAATAGAAAACATTCCATTTCAGATCGTCTTTGTTTGGGCGTTCCCCATGATTCTGTTCTTAGGCCCGTTCTCTTCATTCTGTACACTCAGCCTCTTTCCAGTGTCATAAATCGTCATGCGGTGTGTCACCAATTGTATGCTGACGACACCCAAATATACAAATCTAGTCACCCAAATGAAGTCGATGCTACCATCCGAGGCGTGGAGAAGTGCATTTCTGATGTGAAGTCGTGGATGAAATTAACAAGGTGCAGATGAATGACGATAAAACTGAAGCCATTCTGATCACCTCGGACAGACTTTCTCATTCCTATCCTTTACCTCAAGCAACAAGTATCAGCAACATCAACATTAAATTCAAACAAGCAGTACGAAACCAAGGTGCCAGTCTTGACTTGTCTCTCATTGCACCAACACGTTATGAACACATGTATGGCTGCAACCCCGCCGAGGGGGGTGGGGTGTGTGGAGGAATTGCCCAGGGGCCCGGAGATTTCTAGGGGCCCTCCGTCAACTCAGTTATAAAAAATAAATTTAATCTTTGCAGTAAATATTAAAATGTGTTCCTTGCAAGAGTCTATGTTATGATAGATTGCTACAGGTTTTATATGCAAAACTATACACAGGTTTTAATATACAAAAAATTAAACTAGTTTTGGGACCCATAGCTGCTCTGCCGAGGGGCCCGGAATTTCTGTCGGTGGGACTGCAAGGCTGCATATCTGGACCTGAGACGCATCAGCTCCATTCCCAACTTTCTTTCTACTGATGCCACTAAAACACTTGTGTACTCCTTAGTACTTTCTAGACTTGATTATTTTAATTCTCTTCTATCAGGTGGGTCTCGATACCTACTACAGAAACTTCAAAAAGTTCAAAACACCGCTACTACTCGGATAGTCCTTAGTCCTTAGAGTACCAAGAACCGAGCACTCATCCCTCTCCCCTACCCCCCCCCCCCCCTCCATACGCGGTACCCTCTACTGGCTACCTATCCGCTCCAGAATCAAACACAAAATCTCATCTCTGCTAAATTTCCTTGACTGCCAACGGTCCGAAATACCTATGTGACCTCACCAATGTGTACACCCCTTCTTGAAACTTACGCTCTTCTTCTGACAGAAGTATTTTCGTTATTCCGACCGTTAAAACCAATTCCTATGGACAACGTTCTTTTGCATATCAGGGTCCAGATACCAGGAACGAATTGCCTCTTGTACTTAAACACAATGACACCATGATCTCATTCAAGAGCGCTCTAAAAACTCACCTCTTTCAACTGCAAGAACAGATTTAACAAGACCCAACAATGTTTTGTATTTTACTCTTAATTATTTTCATGAGGTTTTGTTTGTAGTTCCACGGTGTCGTGTTTTTTGTAATCTTGTTTATGTACATGTCCTTATGTGTTAACAATATTGTAAAGCTTAGAGGTTTTAAAGATTAAGCGCTGTACTATGTTATTATTATTAATAGTAGTAGTTACCGCTTTCATTTTCGATTTTCATTCACCTGTTTGCGATAATTGAGGGCTTAGGTCAAGTACGCAAAAAAAATACATGCATAGTCTTTATTTTGTGAACGAAATACGAAATACATGACCAAAATTGCAAACTTGGTGACATGCCTAGCAAATCTGTATTCACGTTTCCATCACTGTGGTGTGAAGGTAGGAAAACTATATACGAATTAAAGTAATGCAAGATAGTTTGAATGATACAAATATGGGAGGTTGATGCCAGTTATTAAAAGTATGCAATACAGTTTAATTTTACTGAATATTCAATAAAGAACTATTTACAATATATGGACTGACACAAGAAATAATTTATGTACTTATATGTCCCACCACACCCCCACCCAACATTGTCTTATTGCATTTTATATACATATCAAGAGTCACATCGTGAATCTTCCTCTGCAGCTTAGGTGTGTTGCTAAGCAGACTTGTTGCTATAATGACACTAAACAGTACTTGTTCAACGCATAATGTACCATACAATATCGATTATTTTATTCTTTATCCAGTAGAGCGAGTCTCTAACCTATTTAAACTTTTCAATGCTAAAACCTACCTATGCTTTGGAATTCAAAATTTCAAATGAAATTCACACTGACGTACTTTTTCTTTAATCTGAGGGCAAACTGTTCAATTAGACATCAACACTTTCAACCACTATGCTGTTTATTGTAACGGTAAAGTTCATTTTATTTTCTCAATGAGTGAATCATATCATTTACCCTCAAGCAAAGAATATACCAACTTTGCTCGGGTAAACTCCCCGCCAATTAATACCAGCTTTAAGATGTGATCCTTCATCGCATAATGCACCGGCAAGTCAGTGTCTACATTGTTATTTCTATTAATGATTTCAAGTGAACAATGTTGACCCTGAACTACTGGTGCATTATTCGACAGAAGATCGGGGTCTATCTTATTAGCACTTTAGTCAGTAAATAAAAATTATTCGTCTAAATACGGTACAAATAACACTCCTGTTCAAATGATATGTCATTCTTTTCTACTTGAATAAAAAGATCCAATGTTTTATATTCTGAGACGGGCCAAACCAGTATTACAGAAAATGAACAACATGTTTCTTCTGTACTAAAGTTACCTTTATAATAATCAAATTGTATGTATAATGATAATGTTACAATACGAAGCGAAAACACTAGCATCAGATGCTGATTATGTGTTGACGAAAATCTAACATTGAAAAGCAGTTAAATCGGTCTTTCTTCCCAAAATGAAAAAGGTATTTTACATCTACTTTGGTGGAACAATGTAAACAAATAAACTCATGCTTTATAGGTCATACTTTCGAAAAATCGCTGTCATGTAAATTCAGTAAACTGCTCACCCCCCCCCCTCCCTTTGCGGGCTCGGAGATGTGGAATTAGCCCGATGCATCCTCCTGTACATCGTAAGAGGCGACTAATGGAAACAGGAGCTGCGGTGATGCAGTGGTTAGAACGCCAAAATCGCGACCGAAGGGTACGGGTTTGAATCCTACCATCGGATCAGCCTAGGTCGGCTACCGTAGTGTGTCCTTTAACTAGGCACTTTACTCCAATTCATTCGGCATTAAATAACCTACTTGTGTTGCTGTGCCCTAAAACACAATGCCAAACCAGACCAAACAAATAATCTAAAATTGTGAATGATAGTGAAGATAATGAAATAATGAGAAACCTTTATGTCTTATATCCAACAACATGTTCGGGATTCGATGAATGTTATGACAAAAATAAACAACATGTACGATCTCTTGTATAGGAAAATCTATGTCAGCAGAAATGTTACCATGTGCAATCTAGGATAGGATAAAAAAAAGAGTCTCTATTTCTGACTCATTGAGATGAGCGGTTTAAACTAGTCTATGTAATAATAGAAAGTTTCCTCGTGCACATTTCATTAGTTATATATAGTCTCATAGCGCATGCCTTGTCAGCATAACTTAATGTCAGCATTGTATAAATAGCATATGATATCACACTAAAGCGTCACTGACAGGTATATAAAGCTCTGTCGGTAGCTCTGTACTTCGGAACCACTATAGGCTGATACTATCACGGCCTACTCGCTGAAGGTTCGGCGTGGAAACATGACGGACTGGAAGCGGATTTTGTCAAAGCACTAAAATTTCCCTCACGAAACAAAGTTGCTTACTTCGCAGCCTCTCAGGATGTTCGTGTTCTGAGAACCCCTGATTCCCGGTTCCAGGGCTCGTTCCCAACGCAACCCCGCTGTCACCACCAGGTGCGAAGGGGTGGGTGCGACGCCCCGGGACCTCCGCCTCCATCCCTGCTGTCTTTTTGTCGTGGCTCAGCCAATAATTGAATCTCAAAGACGCAGTAGATGGGAGTGCCAGGTCCCTGGGATAAGGCAGCACGACTTTGAGGAACTTACTGTGAGTATGTTGTCATTGTAGTTGAATCTCTTCTTCATTTTGAATTAATTTAATTTTATTTGAAGCTTACTTCTTTATAAACTTCCTTAACTTCATAAACGACAACCATTCTTATTTTTTACTTCTTCTGATCTCAGGGCAACGTCATTTTTTGTTGTATGCTGAATTATTTCCTTTCTGGACATATCAACTTTTTCGTATGTAAAGCTATTTCCGATCAACATTTCTCATGTGATGAATTGTATTTTCTTTTCTACCATATTTTGTCTATGAGGAAATTTGATTTTACACTGTACGGCTCATTTCCCTATATCTGAGATATTTTTTCTACACTTTTATGCCATTCATTCCAATTCTATCACCCTAATCCAACTCCATTCATATGTTCCTCAATTAACGCTACTTCCCCATTCAAGCATATGCCAAAAGACGGTGAGTGTGACTATATGTTATTTGTTTATTTAAGCAAAGCCCGGTGTTTCCCTTGACTACAAGCTTGGTTTTATTTGAATTGATCATGTGTATTAGCCTTGTATGTGAGCATAAACGTTCTTGTGTAGGTCAAGGTAACATTTGCATGTTTATATATGCTTCTCAATAGGCTACGAATTTACAAGTCGAAGGTAAATCTCTTACAATTGTGTAACAAAAGCTAACCTTGTGGCTAGACTAAATTACTTTGATCATGATTTTGACTCAGAATTTGTCCGTATTGAATTGTCTCATAAAGCAGTTAAAATAAACTAGAGACTAATAAACATATTTAACTGTAAAATATCACACATATATTCTGTTATGGTTTGATGACTTACTTATATAAAATCTAAAACTACTTGAATGGCGGTAAAATTAGTAAATGTTTAAGCATTTCATAGTGTAAATACGTAAATAGAGCCTAATTTCACATTTAGAAACTTTAGTTTGCATAGAACTACTATACTGAGAATTGAATATGCCTATAACCAGCTTTATTACAACAGCGATTCCAAGACGTAGCCGCCATTAGTTCGACTTTTCAGTATGCAATCAATACGTTTTCTTGGAAAATTAATTTTTTGTTTGTTGTTGTTTTTTTTCAATTTAAGAATATGATAATTAATTATGGTTGCGTCTCCTAAAAACCAGACCTTATTTTGCATAATTTGTTTCTTTATCTGTATCTCAGAATGTATATACAGAAATTTTCCTTCTTTCTTTAATTTTTTGGCAAGCAAAATCTAATATTTACGTGCGATTACTTTATCTGATGCGCTGTTGCACACTAACGGGTTATTATATCATCTAATAATTTTTTTTAAAATAGTGCTACCGTCAAAAATAATGCTTCGTTTCCACAAGTCCCCACCCAACCACACACCCCACCAACGGATTCGCCTGCTTCTGTCTACTTTCTACTTGGGTTAAACTTTTTGTATTTCTTTATGTATTTATTTTCAATTTCATTAAAATGGTTTTCTTTGAGGTTCTATCCATTTATTCAGCTATTAATCTATTTATATATTTCATTCATTATCCATACTATTGAAGGCATTTATGTCTCTACACCCCAACCCCTATTTGTATTATTTAAGTTGCCTCCCTGCCCAGAGTAGAGGTTTAACCATACAGTATCTACCTAAAAGAATTTTTTTCATTTTAAAATTATTTTAAAAGAATCAATAAATATAACATTGTTTGTTTTTGTTTTTTAAAGAAACAAACAAAAACTGATGTAGTGTATTCAAGAAAACGATGTAGTTTGTTTATGTCATAATTATTATTAGCTAAAAATTAATAAAGATTTCATATGTATTCACGATATATAGTTTAGCAAAATCTTCTACGGGCAGGTCAGTTCTCAACGAGAAGGTTAGCAACCTGTTTGATACTATCTCCTTTTGACTTTTTCATCTACCAAGTTATCTTTTTCTGGTTAGCTGCTGCTAGCGTTATGGTGCCTATATCATATTGTAGAAAAAACGTACGAAGACAAAATCACTGCTCTGGAACTGGGCATTTAGTATTATGCTCAAAGAACACTTTCAGAACACAGACTGCGAAGTAAGCAACATTTCCTCCGTGATGAAACTCTGGTTTCTGATAAAACCCTTCCTCAGTCATGTGACCAGGTGTATATGATTAACCACAGCGGACAGGACATGATAGCAAGGTCTAATCCGGGCAAATGTTGACAGAAATAAAAGATATGAAATGGTAAACTGTTGTATGTGTTTTCTCAGCTAACATTCTTCAGTCAATCCATTGATCAAAACTAGTTGCATATCTACATATAAATATGCCTCTGTGTTTCGTACATACTTACCCAACAACATACTACGTACATACATACATACAGCAGAAATATTTGCAAGCACCATGCGTACGCCTACACAGTTGTGTAAAAACTAGCTTCGAACTCGCATACATACCAACCTACACACCTACCTAACTATCCAGCTAACATTTTACCTACTTACCACCAATCTGCCTATCTTCCTACGTACACATATACATGCATATACAAGCCGACATACAAACATACATACATACCCACCTACCTTCCTAGCTATCTTCATAGTTTCTTACCTACCTTCTACCTCCCTACGAATAAACTTAGCTACCTGTCTAATACATACATACATACATTCATACATACATATATGCAAACCTTCCTACCCACCCAAATACTTTCCTTCTAGTCTACCTACCTTTTAACCTCTCTAGGTAACTACCTGTCAACCTACATACCCGGCCACGTCTTGCAGTAAATATTGAATGTCACAATGTGGTATGTACCTTATAACGCTTATAACGTAGCTTATTAACGCCACAAAGGGACGCAAATTCTTTGCATTAGTAATATACAATTTATGCCACTATTTCGAGAATAGTACTTTCAAGGAACATTCAAGCAACTTGTGGCGAATATTGTCCGATTTTTTTACCCTAAAGTTTCATCTCCTGTTTATACAGGTATATAATCTTTTATAAACCTTTCAGTATAAACATAACATGGTACATTTGTGATACAGGTATATAATCTTTTATAAACCCTTCAGTATAAACATAACATGGTACATTTGTGATACAGGTATATAATCTTTTATAAACCTTTCAGTATAAACATAACATGGTACATTTGTGATACAGGTATATAATCTTTTATAAACCCTTCAGTGTAAACATAACATGGTACATTTGTGATACAGGTATATAATCTTTTATAAACCTTTCAGTATAAACATAACATGGTACATTTGCAATGAACACATTACATGTACGGTATGTTTTCAATTTCAAGTTATTTCACTAAACTAAAACACAAGTGTTTTTCTTTGAAAAAAATCTTGAATCCATAAGATTAATTATTTTTGGAACTGAGTATTACAAATGAGTGTTAACGTCATCACCATACAGACTTTACCATGAATTCCAAGCATCCTGTCATGAGTATGCTCAAAAGCTTGTTATTTTGGAACTAACACAAATACAAAGTAGTAGTCACTCAGACGGAGTGATCTGAAGAAATAGATTTTAAAACTGCAAGCAAAATACAAAAAATCAATTCAGGTAATATATCGTTACCTCAGACTCGAGATACACCTAGTTTATCTGGCAGGTGTTTTATTTATAACCCGGACGTAACTAGCATTATCTCAGGATAATTTAAACTTGGCAGGTAATGCGTAATTATCTTAATTTTTTTCAGAGAATTTGTAATCCCTAATGCAAATGCTAAATATCGCTTGTAAAATTCGCAAAACATTAAGGTAATATGAATTTACCTGAGATAAATCGCGCTTATGTGCCAGGTGTGTGTAGGAGAATATATATATATATATATATATATATATATATATATATATATATATATATATATATATATATATATATATATATATATATATTGCTATATATATTGCAGAAAGAGAGAGAGAGAGAGAGAGAGAGACTTCTGATCAACTTTAGTTCAGTATCTGTTTGGTTATTATTCATGTTTAACTGGCAATTGGGTGGGTGGTCGGGATATGGCATCTTTCAACCGTCGTTTGAAGTATAGAATCCTGATGAACTGTCTCCAATGCATCAAAGTGAATTATGAGATGCTTTCCATAGTAGGTTCTTTTTTCCTCTTTGTTTTAATAAAATGTATCCTAGTCAATTGTAGACATAAATTGTCACAAATTATACCAAACAACTTTGGACGGCTTGGGTATTTGCGAGAGGTGCGCTTTTTAATGAAGGGAACGGGACATCTCTGAGGAAACCACCAACCTTGGCTTGGGCCTTGTACATGCGGTAACCGGAGATCGAAACCAGACCTGCGGAGGACCAAAGCCAGCGCATTACCGCTGCGCCTTCTTGTAGATGCAAGAGAATGTTGCTTATCTATGAATAATTCGCCGTGTGATCAAATATACATATGTAGAGAATTCATCATTATATATTGCAACGTATTGTGTAATTCGGAGGCGTTAGCAATTTTAGACCGTAACAAGTGAGATCACCATGTTTGAACAGCCTCAGAAACTCTCTCTCTCTCTCTCTCTCTCTCTCTCTCTCTCTCTCTCTCTCTCTCTCCAGTAGTATTTTTGTGGTACTTGATAGGAAACGCCGTTTGCTGTCTTGTCTTATGTATCTATCTCTATTTGTATGTATGTTGTTACGGATTTATATATTTTTCCTTTTAATAATGGTATAGTTTATTAGTTTATGATCTCTGTTCTTAGTCTAAACAGCTGTCGTCTTATGAGTATACATACGGTAGGGTCGATCAATATTTCACCTATTTGCTTGTAGCTTTAGTCATGTGACGTATTTTCCGCGCGCGAGAGAATAATGAACTTTCGACCTAGTTCTCGTACTTTTAGGAGTAAACATTATATTGACCAGGAATTATAGTTTAAGGTCACATCCGAAGAATGAATCGTGTTTACTAGAAGGAAATTATTTCGAAATACCCAGTTGTTTATTGAAGACGTTGTATGGGTTTTTATTTCGATTCTGCGCATTAAGGCTATATATATATATAGGAATTATAGCAGGTATTCCACATTCTTCATAGTTACATTTGAATAGAGAGGATATAACGAAATTGGTTCAGTTTATGTGTGGGATATTCTTATTTGGAGATTTATTTATTATTAATACAGTACATTGAGGATTCAGTACTGTCTTTAATCTGAATTATTATACAGCTCCGTGGAATTATCGAAAACATTTCTAAAACTTGTGAGATTCCAGATTCACAAGGATTATTTGGATATAACTTAATCTTATCAACATATTAGCACAGTAAAGGCTATTTCATTCGGAATACTACATTCGGAATAGTTGGATTAACTTCCGGAACAGTGAACTTTAAAACAATTTAGGACTTTTAAGGATATTCTATACTGTAAGTTATTTTTAATTCTTTCACTTTAATTGTTTGTTGAAATATTTTAATATTTTAGGAAATTAAAGATTTGTATTTTAAATCTTGAAAGCTTGTTTGAGTCTTTTCTTTTGTTACAATGTATGTATGTATGTATGTATGTATGTATGTATGTATGTATGTATGTATGACTTTCTTTATTTCCTCTTCCAAAGAGATTTCATTCACTTATTTTCATTATTACACAATAATAATAGGAACATACATTGATATTATTGGATATGCAACACACTAAACAAGTAATATATTTACAAAAGTTAAATGATTGTCAATAGTCCTTTCCATTGTCTTCTGCCTCAATGCTTTTAATATTATATCCATCAGGGACAGCAAAGGAAATCTCCCATAAATATGAGTTATATAATCTTAACCGTGCTTTTTTAAGAGCATTATACATTTTAGACATGCGTATAAGGTACGATATATAGGCAATATTTGTAATATACCGCATAATTGATTTGAAATAAAATTATTACAAGCTTGAAGAGTATATGAAATATAAAGCTATTATTATACATGTAATATGTGTAAATAAAACAGGGAGAAGGAACAGATGTTCAGGTATACAATGTCTGTCTGTCTATCTGTCTGCCTGTCTATATGCATGTATATAAGTATGTATGTTTGAAAGTATGGAAATATATGGGTAGGTGAAAATATCCTTGAAATAAAAATCTTTAAGGGAAACATAATATAGAAACACATGACTGAGAAGACTCATCACAAACGAAATATGAAAGAAACGTCAATAATAATAATAATAATATTTTTTTAAAAAACAAAAAAACATTGATATTAATGGATATGCAACCAACTAAACAAGTAATATATTTAAAAAGTTCAATGATTGTCAATGGTCCTCTCTATTATCTTCTGCCTCAAAGTTTGTAATATTATAGCCATCAGTGACAGCAAAGGAAATCTCCCAAAAATATGAGTAATATATTCATAGCCGTGCATTTTTAAGAGCATTAAACCTTTTAGATATGTGTATAAGGTACACTATATAGGTAATAACTGTAGTACACTGCATATTTGATTTGCAATAAAGTTATTATAAGCTGGAAAAGTATATAAAACATAAAGCTATTATTATGCATGTAATAGGTGTAGATAAAACAGGGAGAAGGTGTAAAATGTCTGTTTGGATGGATGGCTGCCTGTCTGTCAGTAAGCATGTATGTATGTATGGACGAAAGTATGCATATATATGGGTAGGTCGAAAATATCATAGAAAAGAAAAAAGAACAAAGAACAAAAAATAACATGCTAACGAACATGTAGACAACTTGAAATAATTGAAATTATTTACAATTGGCTGGAGCGGTTTAAATGAATTAACACATTGAATCGCCAGTTGAACACTATGAGTCTAACAGTTGTGAATTATTTATATGGTAGTCAGAAATGAAATGGGTCCATTGCCCTAATATACCAAACAAGCATACTATCAGAAATTGTGTTCAAGTTCATTTGTTCTTCTGAACATTCAGTCTAATCCTTCTGCCAACAAACACATGAATACCTGCCATGTTTGATCATCCATAGAATCAAAGGTTTCAACTCTCTTGCCCAAAAGGATATGAAGTAGCATGGTATTGTCCTGAGAAAAGAGCCAGTGTGAGTCTAGTATGTCTATTGCATCGATTATTTTTTCGAACATGGTATTACGTTCATTGTTTAGGGCTTGGCAGTAAAGTAACATATGCTTGGCTCTGTCTGCAGTCAATTTTTCGCAGAGTTTACAGTTGTACTCATCCTCAGACGAAATTGAACACATTGTTAAATATGCGATGTTAGCAAAAGACCAGGTTTTATCAGGTAAAGATTTTCCGAGCTTCCAGACAGCAAGTGGTTGAAGATCATTATGGACACTTGCATAATGAAAAAGTTCAGGTCTTGATTCAAGTTTAGACCTCCAAACCCTTTCTTCGAAACAGTGAACTGTCGTTTTAATATTCCTCTTCCAGACTGGTTTTGGGGCAGAATATAGGGTGTTCACGTATAGGTTGAAGGAGCTAAGCTGGTATTTCACAGTAACACAGTATATATCTTTAACAAAACCAATGCTCTCACGCTCATGTATCATGAAATCAAGAATTTTTCTGTTGAACATAATTTTCCATGCTAATGAACCGTTAGCTCTGCAGATTTTATTGAAGAAACCTAATTTGATTTTATCAATATATCCCTCAACTGTCCACAGCCCAAGACTGCTAACTGTTGTATCTTTAGGTGAGCGCTGATCGAGCCCTATAATTCTTCTAGCAGCTTTTCTTTGGCAGACTTCTAGGTCATATACCTGCGACTGGCTCGTGTTTGACCATAATTCACATCCGTATGTTATTGCTGGTAGTACTATTTTAGACCAGATTTTAGCACTATTAATTGGGTTTATACCGTCCTTTCCAATGCCAATTCCAACAACGGAATAAAATACTGATCTTCCTTTTTCACAAGCACTTTCACTGTAGCAGTATTAGAAAGGTCAGAGGAGAGAGTAACCCCAGCATTTATTCTAGAAGAAACTATAGGAATCAGCTTATCTCCGAGCATGAATGTTTTCTTTGAAAATATGACCATATTGCTTTTATCAGCATTGTACCGGAGTCTCCACTTCGATGCATAGTAATGGAGGCTGCGAAGCAAAATACACATACCATTAGATGATGAGGATAGCAGGGTCGTGTCATCAGTTAGTAAAACACATGGAATGCTTAAGGTGCCAACTTGTATTCCAGATTTTGTTGAATCCAATAACGATATTAGATCATTTATCATGACTAGGAATAACCATGCTGATAGCGTCCTTCCTTGTCCTACTCCTTGGTTGACTGCGTATGATTTCGAATGTTGGCCGTTAAGCAGAACAAGGGCCCTAACATCTCGAAAAGAATTACGAATCAATCTCCACAGTTTACCTTTAACTCCGAGATAGAAAATCTTATAAAAAAGGCCATCATGCCATACCGTATTAAAGGCCTTTGCATTGTCCAGGAATGCAGTATATACTTTTGAGTGACCTTCAAAATAGTTGGCTGCTCCTTCTTTTAAAATAAAGGTTGCAGTAATTCGACTGCATTCGTTTCAGAATCCCTGTTGCAATTGGTGAGGGAAATTGATCCTTTCACTAAATTGAGTTAGTCTCTTCAACAGTATTTTTTCAAATACTTTTTGAAAAACGGGAACGATTGAGATATCTCTAAAGCTATTCATATCTAATTTATCTTTTTTCCCACCTTTGAAGATAGGTATAACATTTACAGTTTTAAAATAGTCAGGATACGTTTCCAAGGAGATGATGCAATTGTACAC
Organism: Margaritifera margaritifera; assembly: GCA_029931535.1. Taxonomy (NCBI): domain Eukaryota; kingdom Metazoa; phylum Mollusca; class Bivalvia; order Unionida; family Margaritiferidae; genus Margaritifera; species Margaritifera margaritifera. The sequence goes on from JAQPZY010001611.1 coordinate 1,276,497, forward strand.
ATGGCACAAAATAGAACTAATCGAATGATAAGCGAAAATTATATGTTCTGCGTATAGATGGCATGATCCAACTGTAGGGAGTCTTTACATAAATGTTATAGTAAATAAAAGATGGCATGATCCAACTGTAGGGAGTCTTTACGTAAATGTTATTGTAAATACAAGATGGCATGATCCAAATGTAGGGAGTCTTTACGTAAATGTTATTGTAAATACAGGATGGTATGGTCCAACTGTAGGGAGTCTTTACGTAAATGTTATTGTAAATACAAGATGGCATGATCCAACTGTAGGGAGAACTAGTAATATTTTAATAATTCTTAGTAACAATACAACAGAACACGTAATTATTGTAGATATAAAAATCGAGACACGTCGCCTTTCAATTTCAGTCACTAACGTACAGCGCGGATAACTTTCTTAGTAATTCTCTAAAAGGTTATTGTCTGAACTTCATTTTATTGGTTTCTTTATAATCAACATATTCCGGTTCACTTGTTGTAGTTGCTTTCTCTGCTTTATCTCACATTAACTCTATTTTATGCATCCAGATGTGCAAAGAAATCTCGTAATCCTTGAATTTATTTTTGGTCAGTACTAATATACCTTACGGAGTGAGAAAGTTCGTTGCTTGGCTCATAAATTATGTAACTGAATAATATACAAATCTAGTCACCCAAATGAAGTCGATGCTACCATCCGAGGCGTAGAGAAGTGCATTTCTGATGTGAAGTCGTGGATGACATTAACAAGTTGCAGATGAATAACGATAAAACTGAAGCCATTCTGATCACGTCGAACAGACTTTCTCATTCCTATCCTTTATCTCAAACAATAAGTATCAGCAACACCAACATTAAATTCAAAGGTGCCACTCTTGACAGTTATCTCTCATTGCACCAGCATGTTATGAACACATGCATGGCTGCAGCCCCGCCGAGGGGGGGGGGGGGGGGGCAATTGCCCAGGGGCACGACGATTTCTAGGGGCCAGCCGTCAACTGAGTTATAAAAAAGGAATTTAATCTTTGCAGTAAATATTAAAATGTTCCTTGCAATAGTCTACGTTATGAGAGATTGCTACAGGTTTTATATGCAAAACTGTACACAGGTTTTAATATACAAAAAAATTAAACTAATTTTGGATGCCATGACTGCTCTGATGAGGGGCCCTGAATTTCTTTCGGCGGGCCTGCAAGGCTGCATATCTAGACCTGAGACGCATCAGCTCCATTCACAACTTTCTTTCTATTGATGCCACTAAAACACTTGTGTGTTCCTTAGTCCTTTCCCGACTTGATTATTTTAATTCTCTTCTATCTGGTTCGTCTCAATACCTACTACAGAAACTTCAAAACGTTCAAAACACCACTGCTCTGATCGTCCTTAAAGTACCAAACTGAGAACTCATCCCCCCACCCCCTTGCGCGGTACCCTCTACTGGCTACCTATCCGCTCCAGAATCAAACACAAAATCTCATCTCTACTACATTTTGTTGACTGCCAACGGTCCGAAATACCTATGTGACCTCACCAATGTTTACACCCCTTCTAGAAACGTATGCTCTTTTTCTGACGCAAGTATTTTCGTTATTCCGGCCATTAAAACCAAGTCCTATGGTCAACGTTATTTTGCATATCAGGGTCTATATACCAGGAACTAATTGCCTCTTGTACTTATACACAAAGACACCATGATCTGATTCAAGAGCGCTCTAAAAACTCACCTCTTTCAACTGCAAGAAGAGATTTAACAAGACCCAACAATGTTTTGTATTTTACTCTTAATTGTTTTATTGTTTTCATTATGTTTTATTTGTAGTTACACGGTGTCGTGTTTTTTGTAATCTTGTTTATGTACATGTCCTTATGTGTTAACAATATTGTAAAGCGCTTAGAGCTTTTAAAGATTAAGCGCTGTACTATGTCATTATTATTATTAGTAGTAGTATTCACCGCTTTCGTTTTCGATTTTCATTCAACTGTTTGCAATAATTGAGGGCTTAGATCGAGTACGTAAAAAAATACCCACATAGTCTTTATTTTGTGAACGAAACACATGACCAAAGTGAAAACTTGTTGACATGCCTAGCAAATCTGTATTCACGTTTCCATCACTGTGGTGTGCAGGTAGGAAAACTATATACGAATTAACAAGGTACACTGTATACATGCACATATCTATACCCTTCCATCTAACTTTTGACCTCGCCATAAATTTGTGCTGGAATAATATACCCGGGTAAAATTATATTTTTGTAAGCTTTCTATTCAAGTATTAATATGAATGTTTTTTAACAGTTAAAAAAAATATTTAAAAATATTAACACATCCTTTCGTTTAGTTGAAGCACATTGTATTTCCTTTTAATAAAACAAAGGGATTGGATATAAGTTCGTAGATCTTAGTTGCCCTCACCTTCTCTAGATTGTTAATATTTTAAAATTCCATCGTGTCTGAGGGTTACTTTAAATACTTTTTCCAGTGACTACATGTACGCAAAGCTCCAATTATGAAGTCTCAGTTTTATCAGTTATTGCATGCCAATATTTTCCTTTTACATGATTGCATTATTCATTATGTAATTATGCAAATTCTATTTGCTCTTTGATGTGCTGGGTGTTGTAGGGCATTCTTAAGTGCAGCATGTTGCTCAAGCCTTATTTACACTATACAATACATTAATTAAGTGTAGCATGTTGCTCAAGCCTTATTTACACTATACAATACATTCATTTGCCTACTTCGCAGCCTCTCAGGATGTTCGTGTTCTGAGAACCCCTGATTCCCGGTTCCAGGGCTCGTTCCCAAAGCAACCCCGCAGTCACCGCAAGGTGCGAAGGGGTGGGTGCGACGTTCCGGGACCTCCACCCCATCCCTGCCGTCTTTGTCGTGGTTTGTCCACTACTTGAATCTCAAAGACCCAGTGGGTGTGGATGTCAGGTCCCTGGGGAAAAACATCAAAACATGGAGGGATTTACTGTAAGTACTTTTATCATTGTAGTGTATCTCTTCTTTCTTTTGAATATTTTGGGTTTTTTAAAATGCTAACTCCTTTTTACACTTTCATCAGCTTTTACTAAGGGACCAACCATTTAATGGGGGTGGGTGGGGTGGAGAGAACAGGGGGAGGGGGTATGTTTCTTGGAAAAAACATTTCCGGCTCCCAAATAGCTTGGAAAAAAAATATCCTTGCTCTGATCTGTAGAAAAAAGAACTGATTATATTCATCGTATTTAGTTGGAATTTTGTTTTAAAAATTGAGATGAAAGAAACAAAAGACATCATGGTTGAAAAGAAAATCTAAATTGAAATGCTCGGTCCCTTTTCATCTCGGGGCAGCGACATTTTCTTTGCATTTTGAATGGATTTCTGTTTTGAATTCCAGTACCAACTGTTTCGTCTGTAGAATTACTTTCGATCAACATGTCTCGTGTGATGAATTGTTTTTCATCCCTCTACCATATTTACCGTACAAGGACATTTCATTTGTACATAACACTGCGCTTCAGTTTTATCACTACTCCAGCTCCATCCATATTTTCCACAAGCAATCCTTATTCTCTGTTTAAACATTCATAGAGACAGTTATTGTAGCAACCAGTGATGTTTACTTTGACTACAAGCATGGTTGTATTTGGATCTATGTATTTATTAATCATGCATTAGCTAATTTCACAGCATGTATGCTCTTGTCTAGGTCAAGGTCACACTAAATTGTTTACATTTGCTTGTCAATACGCTACGAATTTACAAGTCGCTTATTTAAATCGCTTACAGTTGTATACATGAGAGAACCTAGTGGCTAGACAAAAATATTTCCAATAATATTTTTACCCACTTTTCTTTGCTTGTATCGACTTGTGTCATAAACCAGTTTGGACCAAATAGAGACAAATACAAATATTTACTGTTAAATATCACATGAATATTCTGTTCCGGTTTGACGGCTTAACATTATAGCATTTAATTTCCTGGGGAAAAAATACAATCCAATGACAATCATGAAAAATCTAATAATAATTCGAAGGTGAGAATATCAGCAGCTTGAGTACTTGATGATGTATACACGTAATGAATAATGAAAGTTAACTCCCTTATGAAAGACTGAAAAAATGACCATAACAACTTTATTCTGTTTATTCAACAAGAAACCACTGTACTGGGAACTGGGAATAATATGTCTTGAACCAAATTTTTAGTACATTTTACACTACACAGAAATAAAATAGGCACGAGCGGTCAGCATTTCTGGAATGCATTCAATAAGGCTTTCTAACCTGGAAAATGTACAGGGGGTTTCTGCATGAAAACCTTTTTTTTTTTTTCCAAGCATGATACTTTATTATGGGTGCAAATTTCTAAAGAAAGACTTTATCTGTAAAACAAATTCTATCTATATTTATGAGTGCATTGAAATAGTTTCCCTTCTTTAATTTTCTTATTGTTATCAAAATGTATTATTTACGTGCTACTTTATCTAATGGCAGACTGCCAAGCTCTTGTCTCCTATTATCTTGTTTTAACTTATTTTTTATATCATCTGAATGTAATCCGTGTCCTTTTTCTAAATTTAGCTTCCTCATTAAGCCTCGCCCCCTTCCCGTATACACCAGCCTGTTATGGTTATACTTTTTATTTTTATTGTGAAGGTTTTCTGCGGTTTCAATACTTTTCTTCAGTTATTCATCTATTTATATCATTCCTTCATCATCCATGTGCTGTTCAAGGCATCATCCATGTGCTGTTCAAGGCATCATCCATATGCTGTTCAAGGCATCATCCATGTGCTGTTCAAGTCATCATCCATGTGCTGTTGAAGGCATCCTCCATCCTTATCTTAGAGATATTTCCTTCATGGCTCCTTCATCTGCTAAGATATCTTGTCCTGGTTAGCCACTTCAAATAGTTTGGTGTCGATGGGAGTAGTATCGTATGGCAGACAATCTGCTAGAGCAACAAATAAATGGTGTGGATCTGGAGATTTGGTGTTGTGCTGTACGAATAATAATGCTAATATACAGGACACACGTTGACAACAGGGACTGCGAAGTGAGCAACATTTGTTCAGTGACGAAATTCTTCGCTCCGATAAAACCCTTCTACTGTCATGTGACCAGATATATTATCAACTGCAGCGGACAGGCCATGATAAGCTGATTTAATCCTGGTAAATATTTATAGAAATAAATGCAATGAATGTCAAGTCGTTTGAATCATTTTTCGAAAGTCATTAGCATTTATCTATCAATTTATCTATCCATCTACACTATCATCACACGTTTATCTACTTTTTACCGAACTACCTAGCTACATCTTTATAATAAGAATACATCTATACAAAGCAGACTGACGTGCAGTGATCATACGCACGACTACCTATAAGAATCGATCTAAAAAAGCAAGTACCAATCTACCTTCATACGTACATACATATAGAATGATACAAATATAGTCAAACAAGTCAAGAGTTCTAATTCGTTCCAAGAAGGAATTCAACCCATGTCACGATTAACGGCATCCATCGCCAAGCTTTCATGCACATACACATACATACAGCAGAAAATTGGCAGTGACCATGCGTACGCCTACTTAACTGTATAAAACCTATCTTCCAACTCGCATACATACCAAACTACACACCGACCTAACTATCCAACTAACATGTTACCTACTTGCCACAAACCTGCCTATCAACCTACGTACCGACATACACGCATATACAGGCCTACATACATTCATAGATACATTCTTTCCTAACTATCTTCCTAGCTTCTTCCCTACCGATTACCTACCTATGAACCAACTTATCTACCTACCCAATGCATACATACATGTAGTCTACTTACCTTTATACCTACCTGTCAACCTACATATCCACTCACACGTGCATACGTACGTACACAATGTATACATACATACATATACACACATGCATACATATAGATCCAGAAGTGCTCCGATAGGTCGAATCTAAGGACAAATTCAAACAATGGTCTAATTTATTAGTTTCAGTGCTCGAGGAAAACATACATACAGGTACATGTTTTTGTTGCATAAACTGTAACCTTCATATTTTTAAATCTAGAAACGTCTTGCAGTAAATATTGAATGTCACAATGTGGTATGTACCTTAAAACATAGCTTATTAATGCCACAAAGGGACGCAAATTCTGTGTATTAGTAATATACAATTTATGCCACTATTTCAAGAATAGTACTTTCAAGGAACATTCAAGCAAATTGTGGCGAATATTGTCCGATTTTTTTCCCTAAAGTTTCATCTCCTGTTTATACAGGTATATAATCTTTTATAAACCTTTCAGTATAAACATAACATGGTACATTTGTGATACAGGTATATAATCTTTTATAAACCTTTCAGTATAAACATAACATGGTACATTTGTGATACAGGTATATAATCTTTTATTAACCTTTCAGTATAAACATAACATGGTACATTTGTGATACAGGTATATAATCTTTTATAAACCTTTCAGTATAAACATAACATGGTACATTTGTAATGAACACATTACATGTACGATATGTTTTCAATTTCAAGTTATTTCACTAAACTAAAACACTTTGAAAAAACTATCTTGAATCCATAGATTAATTATTTTTGGAACTGAGTATTACATACAGACTTTACCATGAATTCCAAGCATCCTGTCATGCGTATGCCCAAGTGGTTGTTATTTTGGAACTCGCACACAAATACAAAGTACTAGTCACTCAGACGGAGTGGACTGACGAAGGAGATTTTAAGACTGCCAGCAAAATAAAAAGCAATTCAGGTAATATATCGTTTATATGGCATATATCTTATGTATTACACGGACCTAACCAGCATTATCTCCAGATAATTAAACTTCTCGGGTAATGCGAACTTATCTTTCCTTTTTACTTCTGAGAATTTAGAATGCCTAATGCAAATGCTAAATATCGCTCATGAAATTCGTAAAACATTAAGGTAAAATGAATTTATTTCGGGTAAACCTAGTGTAATATATATATATATATATATATATATATATATATATATATATATATATATATATATATATATATATATAATACATTACACTGATGTGCATTATCTGCAAACATATATCTAAGAATTACCTTAGATAAAATTATGTTTCAGGGTTGGTCAAGCTAATTAATCTGTAAGGTATCTGTGTATTACCTGGACATAATTCTCATTATCATGGACACCTGCTGCGAAATTCACAAATAATGCGAATTAGTGTCATCAGGTATTATATATATATATATATATATATATATATATATATATATATATATATAGAGAGAGAGAGAGAGAGAGAGAGAGAGAGAGAGAGAGAGAGAGATGCCCGCTAGACAAACTAAGTGTATCTGTTTTAACTTAATATTGCCTGATATTTTTTAAAATTTCGCTTGCATTTAAATTAGAAATATCTACACAGATTGTTGTGAATTTCGCTTGTGTTTTAATTAGCATTTAATTAGCATCACCTGCCCTAAATTAATTCATCTGAGATGTTTCAAACATATCTGCCGCTAAATTCAAAACAATTCAGGTAATATATAGTTACCTCGAGATAATAATATTGAAATCAAGGTAATATAGGGATACATTCAAGATAAACTCTGTTTATATTGGGCAACGATATACCTACATATTACATCACTTTAATAGCCTTACGACCAACTGACAGCCTGTTTTCAATGAACCACAATATTTTGAATTTTTTGGAAGCCTTATTTATTTAGCAGGCATTTGTACTAAATGATTGTTTTCGTGTTACCATAGGTGCTTGATTGGCAAGACTATGACAGCAAATGGGAATTTTCAGTACCAAAAATATTTAAGAAAAATACCAGCCCTTTCCATAAATGAAGCTGCATGAACAATTTTGAGTATGCTTTAAGTAGTCCGGAAAATCCTAACTTTCTTGATAGGAGAGAGTGTGTCATGGTTAATATTGATTTACATCAAGTTGGTTACTTATTCCTTATTCCCGATTGAATACGGAATAAGTAACCAGTTACCGGTTCAATAAGGAATAAGTAACCAGTTACTTATTCCCGATTTTAAAAAAATTCACATCGAGTTGGTTATTTATTCCTTTTTCACATTGAGTTGGCTACTTATTCCTTATTCCCGATTCAATAATTAATAGGTTACCACTTACTTATTGACAGTTAAAAATGCTACATCAAATTTGAACACTCCAACCTGTTCCTTATTGAATTATGAATAAGGAATAGGGAACCAACTGGTTACTTATTCCTTATTAAATCAGTAACTGGTTACTTTTTCCTTATTGAATCGGTAACTCGTTACTTATTCCTTACTGAATCAGGAATAAGGAATGAGGAATAAGTAACGAACGTGATTTCTCCTTAATATTGTTGAAGCAAAGACACGGAGATAGTTTATAGTAAGAATTCAAGTCGACTAAGACAACTGGGAAAAATCAATTCTGCAGATGGCGTGTTAGTGTTCTTTAGGTCTTCTGGTTCCCTATGTTGGAACGTTTGTACAAGAGCAAAGCCTTTAGAAAAGGAAACCAGTCTAGAAATATTGTAGTATGCTAGTGTTATATGAAATATATGGCAAGAGATGACAGTAATGAGTGAGACTGGCGGCATGAATTGTGTACTGTGGATGTGAGGATGGATGAACTTGAAATCTCCACGATCTTCAGTGCTACATCAAAATATCGGTTATTCACTATATATATATATATATATATATATATATATATATATATATATATATATATATATAATGATCAAACGGGTTAGAAGGTTATAATTCATTCCAACCAGAAATCAACCGACAACGCCTAGTTTTCTTGCATCAGCGTTCTTTTTTCTTTATAATCTAAATGCAAAAACTCACTGGATTTCTACTGAGAGATGCAATTTATATCCATGAAATTATTATTACAAACTGACGCCTCTATCCATATATTATATCCATATATATCAGAGAGAGAGAGAGAGAGAGAGAGAGAGAGAGAGAGAGAGTGGGAGGGGGTGGGAGAGAAATAATTCCAATCAACTTTAGTTTGGTATCTATTTGGTTATGATTAATGCCTAACCGGCAATAGATTGGTCTAGATAGGGCATATTTCAGCAAGGAAAGAATCCTGATGAACTGCCAACAATGTATCAAAGTGAATTGTGATATACTTTACACCACTTTTTGTGTCTACGGGCACATATGTAAGTTTATGAGAGAGTGACGAGCACCAACCAATTTACTTGACCCATTTTTATTATTATTATTATTCATTGTAATCTCTTCCGCGGGCACACAAAAAAACTTGGCGCCCACGGGCACCGCGTTGACCACTGCTTTACACAGTACGTTAATTTTTCCTCTTTGTTTAATAACTTCATACTAGTAAAGTGTACAAATAAATTGTCACAAATTATGCCAAAACACTTTCAACGGCTTGGGTATTGACGAGGTGCTCTTTTTGGTGAAGGAAACGGGAAATTCCAAAGGAAACCACCAGTCTTTGCTTGGGCATTATACATGCCGGAACCGGGCATCGAAACCGGACCTGCGGAGGAGCAAAGCCAGCGCATTACCGTGTCGTCTTCTTATATATGCAAGAAAAGTATTGCTAGCCTAAGAATAGTTCGCCATTTGATCAAATATGCATTTGTAGAGAATTCATTATTATATATTGCAACGTTGTGTGTACTCTGGAGGCTTGTGTGATTTTAGATTGTATCAAAGGAGATCAGCATATTTGAGCATCCTCAGAAACATCTCTCTCTCTCTCTCTCTCTCTCTCTCTGGGTTCGGGCCAGATTCGGCCGTGCGTGCACAGTTTTCTTTGTGACATTTGGTGACCAGCGGTGTGATGAGTCGTTCAAAACCTCTCAGGTGTGATATAGTATTTCACTCTGAATTTTCCGAAGCCAGGGAATGTGTCATGGGTACCTGCATAGGACATCAAGTCAGAAAGCTTAGGTTGGTAGCGAGCCCTGCTTAACATAGGGAGATCGGATTTGAGGTCAGCTTAGGCCGTGCATATTTTCCCCGGTGACATTTGAATGAAAAGGATCTGTATTGATGTGTGTAAAGATTACACTGTAAGAGCGAGGGGTTCCAGTTGGATGAACATACGAGCGCATCAGCAGGCAACTGTGTACAATACCTGCGCTGTCAATTTTTGGTATATCTAAAAATCCGTTTCACAGAAGCACGTTCGTGTAAGTTTTATGTGAGTGTTATAGAGAAAACTTGTATGCATATTCATAAAACATCGTTACTAATTTTGGCTTGAGAAATGATTTCATTTTTAATTTTGTAATATAAAGTTGACACTCACACTTCAAATCTGAATAGACATGAGCAGTGTTTTTATTGAAAATGTATTGAAAATATTTATATCACTTTCCATCATAAAATTGCAACAACAACAAAAACAAATATAAAAACTGACGAGAGGAATTAACATTATTTGATATATTATTGATATATATATATTTGTAGATCCTAATTTGTTTATTTGTAGATCGCAAAGTATATACATTTCTTTCGGGTGTAGTATTTCTATATAAGCTAAATTAATTAAACCAGTCTTAGTCTGAAGTGGAGAACGTAGACCTCTTTCATCTGAACCCATCGACAAATAACTTAGATTATCAGTGGTGGGTTTCTAGCCTGTTCCGTTCGATGTTCGGTGCTAAGTACGACATTTTTTTAATTATATATTAACGAAAATGTAGATGGGTTTCTTTGCCGCGTACAGCGATACCCAATTGGGCATAGTTTTAACATAAGCGATTTCGAAATACTGAATTCTGGTCATTAGCTGCAGAACGCACAAAGAGCTAGCAGCGAAGTGGGAGGTGGAAACGGGAAGACGGGCGTTTATCTCGAGTTTTATGGCCGTGGCTTTGACCATGATCATAGTATTCATATTGCTAATTCTTTATGTATCGTCACAATACAGAGGAGTCTTTTCTGGAAGATGTCCACTTCATAAAATCAATCTTCAGCTGTAGAGGTTATTGAAAATGAAAAACTGTATTATTCCTTGCTATCCGTTCTGTTTGATATAATTGATCTATATATTGAATATTTCGGAATCTGTTGTTAATGTCTACTAAGTCAGACCTATGCCATACAACGCAATGCTATCGGATAGAATATAGTCTGTTCCATGTTAGACATTTGATTGCTGAACTGACAAGTTGAATTAAATTATATGTTGTACACATTAAACGATGAGAAACATTCGAGTTTTTATAATCCAGTGTGATTATTCTTGTCGGAGACAGATTCATGCATGAATGTGGTTATAACAAAAATAATCCCAGTCGTTCTAACAAAATAATTTAATGTGCAACGAGGTCAACTCGCGTGCACGCATACGTAATGTACATAACTGTATCCGCATTCAAACGTGTCTCATGTACTACATTCCTCAGTTATTTATGTTTTGGCTGTTACGGGGAGTCGTCGAACTCTGTGTGGTTGTGTAAACCCGATACTGCGGTCAAGGTGACGTTTGTTTGAGGGACAATACTGGTTAACTCATTGTGAGGAGCCAAAGGTTGTAGGCCAACAGGTCTGCGGAATAGGGAGGTTCTTGATGGATCCTTCGGCAGGTTGGGAGGAGCGGACTGCACTAGGTCGTTCCTTAACCATTTATCGGAAGCTGTGGATCGGAAATATTTCGTTATCATGGCCTGGATATCACGAGATAAATATACACGTTGATGGAATATATATCAGGTTTTGAACCTAAAAGTCAATGTCATTGCATGTGTGACAATATAATGCACCATCGTAGTTGTTGATGAAAAATACATTGATCATATTTGCTGATAATTAAATACATTGATCATATACACTGTATATTGATAAGTCAATACACTTGTCCTATCTATCAATTCTTTTTTAGGAGGAGGAGGGAGCCGCCGGTTCTGCCTTGCACTCAACCCCCCAATCTGCCCATGTAATCTAAAATAGAGAGTGAGGATCTTTTTCATCAGACACCATGAACCAATAACCTCGATTATCAGTGGTAGGTTTCTAGCCTACAGCCAGGTGCTAAGTACTGATGAGCTGAATACGCGAATATTCATTTGTGTAATCAAAGGGAACAGTTTTAACGCTGTAGATCTGTGGAGTTTCTCACTACTTTAGCCTTAGTCTTAGAGTAGAGTATTCTAACTCTGAAGCTGACAAACAGTAGGGCCTTCAAAAGCAACACATACATAAAGGAGTACCTAAAGAAGCTGACAAACAGTAGGGCCTTCAAAAACAACACATACATAAAGGAGTACCTAAAGAAGCTGACAAACAGTAGGGCCTTCAAAAGCAACACATACATAAAGGAGTACCTAAAGATAGCCTTTAAACTTCCTTATGAATAATTAATTTCATGAGCAAACAACATTCGAGTTATGTAAAAAGAATAGCTGCATGACGAGACAAAGGGAATAAAATAACATTACGCTGAAAAATACAATGGAGACAACGGGATTCGAACCGCTACTCTTTGTATGACAGGCAAACTTAATTACCCACTACACGATTGGCCGCTGGAAGAAACTAATGGTCACAAAATAAGTCGTTACAGTCGATACAGAGTATAGTCCTTATTCTTCGCACTACTTTTATGTTTGTAAATTTTATAATAAAGTTTTGAGATTAGTTTGGAACGAATATTGATGTTGTTAGACATCCTTTTTTTTAACTGATATTGCAGCAATTAACAACAAAGCATGTTCAGTCGCGCTAGACCATAGAATGTTGAACAGATTACAATCATGGCAACCCTGTGTATCACTCTGCTTGCTTCTAACATAAATATCGGCAGAACAATACACAAGTAGTTCTTAACACACGCAATTAGTAACACAATTTTCCTCGAAACTTGCATCTTTCTGAAACACACGAAAATTAAATTAACGTAAACTATTCAGAAATTTGGCTTATATATAAATGGTCGGGAAATTTCCTTCTGCATTGATCCTTCCCTACTTCATTTAGCGTGTGGATATCATTCACCGCCTTTATTTTCGATTTTAATACACCTATTTGCAATGACAAAGGGCATAGGGCGAGTTTTAATACACCTATTTGCAATGACAAAGGGCATATGACGAGTTTTAATACACCTATTTGCAATGACAAAGGGCAAAGGGCGAGTTTTAACACACCTATTTGCAATGACAAAGGGCATAGGGCGAGTTTTAATACACCTATTTGCAATGACAAAGGGCATATGACGAGTTTTAATACACCTATTTGCAATGACAAAGGGCATATGACGAGTTTTAATACACCTATTTGCAATGACAAAGGGCATATGACGAGTTTTAATACACCTATTTGCAATGACAAAGGGCATATGACGAGTTTTAATACACCTATTTGCAATGACAAAGGGCATAGGGCGAGTTTTAACACACCTATTTGCAATGACAAAGGGCATAGGGCGAGTTTTAACACACCTATTTGCAATGACAAAGGGCATAGGGCGAGTTTTAACACACCTATTTGCAATGACAAAGGGCATAGGGCGAGTTTTAACACACCTATTTGCAATACAAAGGGCATTGGACGAGTTTTAACACACCTATTTGCAATGACAAAGGGCATTGGACGAGTTTTAACACACCTATTTGCAATGACAAAGGGCATTGGACGAGTACATAACAAAATACAAGCATAGTCTTTCTGTCACTTATTGATATTCTGAACGAACTACACGCGTAAAATACGTGATCAGATTTAAAACTTGGTGACATGCTTAGCAAATCTATATTCACTTTTCCATTGCTGTGCAGGTAGGAAAACTATATACGAATTAACAAAGTACACTGTACACATACAGAAATGTACAAGAATATACCCTTGCATCTAACATTCGACCACGCCATCAATTTGTGATTGAATAATATACCCGTGTACAATTATATGTTTGTAAGCTTTCCATTCAAGTATTAATATGAATGTTGTATGAAAACTGAAACATGCGTTAGTTTAGTTAAAACATGTTTTGTTGCATTTTAATGAAACAAAGGGATTGGATGCAAGTTTATAGATCTTAGTTCGTCCTCTCCTGCTAAGAAACCGTTAATATTTTAAAATTCCATCGTGTCTTACGGTAGCAGTAGAAGATAGCACTTGAGGTGTCTACGGGGGTGGGGGGATGTGTTAAATAGGGTCGAACATGTACATAAGGGTAATTTAACATAGGCGCCATCTTGAAAGGTACGGTTTGTAACAGTATAGCATGAAGTGACGGTCTGCACCACGAAAACGGCTTGAACTTTAGGACTCTGTCTGTTTGTGACAGTGTAGCGTGTTAGAGGCAGAATATGTGACTTTGTTTACCTTCTAAACGAAAGGCTGCAGAGGAGACCTGTGTTAACTAGGGTCGAAAGTTTATAAGGATGAACGGGAAATGAACATGGGAAAATGAATGGTCTAAAGTTTATAGGGACACAGGGTTGACAGTTTATGGGGACAAACGGGAAATTAACATGAGGCCACTATGCTGAAAGGTACGATTTTTAATAGTTACACATGAGGTGACGGTCTGCTCTCGAACTGAAATGCAGTATGACGACATACGTTGCACATGAGGAGGCTGTCTGTTTTTGCAGCATGTGGTACATTGTAGTTATGTATCTTAACAGAGGTCCTGAACGATTACTATCGCTTGTATTGGTGAGATAAACTCTAACGTCTCCAGGTTTATCATTATCATGTGTAGATGTGTTTTTTTTTGTGTTTTTTTTTTTTTTTGTTTGTTTTTTTTTTTTTTTGTTTTTTGTTTTAAAGAACAGGGTTGGATGTAAAAGAAGGGGCATACAATAGAATCTAAATCCTTTCTAAATAAAACTAACAACCATAATCCTAGCCCTAATCTCTGTATAAAGTTAAAATCTCTACCCCATTATTATAATATTTCTATCCCTGCATACCCTCCTTTTTAAAAACAAAACTACCATCCTCATAATCTTTACATATCAATACCCAATTATCTACTATCCACTATCTAGTTGTCTAATATCCACCAACCAGTTATCTACTATCCAGCACACATTTATCTCTATCCAACACAACCAACCAGTTATCTACTATCCATCACAGTTATATACTATCCACCAACCAGTTATCTACTATCACCAACCAGTTATCTACTATCCACAAGCCAATTATCTACTATCAAGCAAACAGTTATCTACTATCCACTAACCAGTTATCTATCCCTTCTAAATAAAACTAACGTCCCTAACCCCCACTACCAATCTATCAACCCTCTTATAAATTAAGTTAAATACATCTAGCCCCTTCTGCAAGGCCTCTTAGTTACCTCCATTTATAATATACCTACACTACTCTCTTATGTTTTAAAACAAAACTTCGTTTAGTATCTCCACTACAACCCTATAGAGTAAACCTTACTCAACAGGCTACTGACCATATAAATCCCTTCTAAATAAAACTAACAACCCTTAAAAGAAGATGGTATGTGTGTATGTGTGTGTGTCTGCGAAATAGAGAAAGAGAGAGAGAGAGTTGAACAATTTTTGAAAAAAAATCAACACTTGGTTTTAAAATCAGCATAAATGAAGTAAAAACAAAAACATCTAGCCCCTTCTATAAGGCCACTTAGTTACCGCCCTTCAAAATATTCCTTACTCTACTCTCGTATTTATTAAAACAAAACTATCTTCATTATCTCCACTACAACCCTATAGAGGAAACCTTACTCAACACACCATAAAAATTATTGTCATCATCATTATTATTATTATTATTATTATTATTATTATTATTATTATTATTATTATTATTATTATTATTGAGTGTGATAAGAAATGAAAGTAGGACACCATTTTTGCAGTATCAAAGGACAGTGAGAAATTAACATTAACAATAGGCAGACTAAACACGTGCTTAGTGCACCAGCAAAGCAGGGCACCACAAAAAAAAAAAGAAATTACGGTTAAATATTGTTTTTATTTTGAATTACATAAGGGGGCACCATAATCTTTTCAGTGCTTAGGGCCTCCAAAGGTCTTAATCCGTTCCTGAGTGTAGTCTAAGGTATAAGGAGTGGTCTATATTGAATGTACTCACTAAACATTTGTTATGTATGTGACAGACATGCAGTGCGTTTACAGCACACAAAAAAAGCATTCGCTCTCATTCTATACCGGCTCGCTCTGTTTGTCACAGGAGGGTAGCGTAGGGAATATTATAAAGGGAGGTATTTCCGTTTCGGGGTGCAGACCGTCACCTCATGCTACACTGTTACAAACCATACCTTTCAAGGTGGTACCTCTGTTAAATTCCCCTTATGCTCCGTACATTTTCGACTCTATTTAACACCGGGACCTGAAGACACCTCAAGTGCCATCCTCTGCTACTGATGGTTACTTTATATACTTTTTCCAGTGACTACATGTACGCAGGCTCCAATTATGAAGTCTCACTTTAATCCGAGTTTTTACATGCCAATATTTACCTTGTATATGAATGCATTATCCATTATTTAATTATGCAAATTATATTTTCTGTTTCATGGGCTTGATGTAGTAGGGTATTCTTAGGCGTTGTCTGTTGCTCAAGCCCGACCACTTTTATTTAGACTAGAATAAATTAATTAAATTTTTAAAAACAATTAATTGTCGACTGAGACACCTCTATATATCACATGCAGTAGAAAAGGAAATACTGCAAGATAGTTTGAATGATACATGTATCGGGCCTTGATACCGGTTATTACAAGTATGACAAATTTTATCGTGTAATTTTACTGAAGATTCAATAAAGAACGTTTGACAATATATGGACTGACACAAGAATGTATGTACTTATTTGTCACACCCCACCCCCACACATCCATGTTTATTTGCATGTTATATTCGTGTCTTTGGATTTCAAAATTTGAAATTGAAATTCACACTGACGCACTTTAAGAACTATTCAAGTGTAGACAGTTTCCCAACCTGTTGTACCTAAAGTATTACCTGAAAGAGTAATAGAATTGAAATTTTTTGTTTCTTTAATCTGTGGACAAACTGTTCAGTAAGACTTCAACACGTTAATCCACTATATTGTTTATTGTAACGTTCGATAACGTGCATTTTATTTTCTCAATGAGTGAATCATATCATTTGCTCTCAAGCAAAGAATATACCAACTTTGCTCGGGTAAACCGCGCCCCCATTAATACCAGTTTTAAACCGTGATCCTTCATCGCATAATGCACCGACAAAATGCACCGACAGGTCAGTGTCTACACTGTTATTTCTATTAATGATTTCAGGTGAACGATGTTGACCCAGAACTACTAGTGCATTATTCGACAGAAGATCGGGGTCTATCTTATTAGCACTTTAGTCAGTAAATTATTCGTCTAAATACGGTACAAATAGCACTCTTGTTAACATGATATGTCATTCTTTTCCACATGAATAAAAAGATCCAATAATACAGGTGCTCAAGTTATACAGAGTTTTACAACGATCAATATCAACGTAAGTAGTAGTAGTAGTACACTATTCGTGGTGGTGGCATTTTTTAAAGATCTCGTTGTGCAATACATGTGTTATCGAGACCAACATACCGAACTGGTGACTAATTTAATTATTGGTTCCGGTGTCAGCAGAAAATGTTACCATGTACGATCTAGGACAGGATAAAAAGTCTTCATTTCAGACTCATTCACATGAGCAGTTTAAACTAGTGTGTGTAATAATAGAAAGTTTCCTCGTGCACATTTCGTAGTTATATATAGTCTAATAGCGCATGCCTTGTCAGCATAACTTACTGTCAGCACTTTATAAATAGCATATGATATCACACTAACGCGTCACTGACAGGTATATAAAGCTCTGTCGGTAGCTCTATACTTCGGAACCAGTACAGGCTGACAACATCACAGCCTACCCGCTGAAGGTTTGGCGTGGAAACATGACGGACTGGAAGTGGATTTTGTCAAAGATAAAATTTCCCTCACGGAACAAAGTTGCTTACTTCGCAGCCTCTCAGGATGTTCGTGTTCTGAGAACCCCTGATTCCCGGTTCCAGGGCTCGTTCCCAACGCAACCCCGCTGTCACCACCAGGTGCGAAGGGGTGGGTGCGACGCCCCGGGACCTCCGCCTCCATCCCTGCAGTCTTTTTGTCGTGGCTTAGCCAATACTTGAATCTCAAAGACGCAGTAGATGGGAGTGTCAGGTCCCTGGGATAAGGCAGCACGACTTTGAGGAACTTACTGTGAGTATGTTGTCATTGTAGCAACCCCGCAGTCACCGCACGGTGGGTAGGGGTGGGTGCGACGCCCCGGGACCTCCACCCCCATCTCTGCCGTCTTTGTTGTGGTTCGGCCACAGCTTGAATCTCAAAGACGCAGTGGGTGGGTGTGTCAGGTCCCTGGGGAAAAACATCACAACATGGAGGGATTTACAGTAAGTAACTTTATCATTGTAGTGCATCTCTTCTTTCTTTTGATTTTTTTTGTCTTAATGCTAACTACTTCATACACTTCATGAACTTACTAAAGGACAACCATTTAATGGGGAGGGGGGGGGGGCTAAATTTCTTTTGGAAAAAATATTTCCGGCTTCCGGCTCACAAATAGCTTCAAAAAGAAATATCCTTGCTCTGATTTATAGAGAAAAAAAAAGAACTGATTCTATCCATCATATTAGTTGACAAAAAACGTATCGTGAGATATAAGATAGAAAAGATATCATGGTTGAAAAGAAAATCCAAAATTAAATGGTCGGTCCCTAAACGATATCCATTGTTTGCTTCTTTTGATCTCGGGGGCAGCTTCATTCTGTTGCATGTTGAATGGATTTCTGTTTTGAACTACTAGTACCAACTTTTTCGTCTGTAGAACTACTTTCAATCAACATGTCTCATGTAATGAATTGTATTTTCATTCCTCTACCATATTTCCTTTACAATGATGCTCCATATGTACATAACACTGTGCTGCTCATTTCAATCTATCTGAGATGTTTTTCTACTGTCGCTCATGTCACAATAGTGTTTACTGTTCTTGAGAAGTATGAAATAATAATTTATTTTTCTAAATGTCCCATCTTTCATAACTAATTTTGTTTTCTTTCATCTGGGAAATTCGGTGTGTACAGTTTTAGAGGACTGTGACTTTTATTCAAGTTTATTTTACCGGTTTTGTTTTATCACTACTCTAGCTCCATCCATATTTTCCACAAGCAATCCGTATTCTCTGTTTAAATATGCATAGATACAGTGATTGTAGCAACCCGTGATGTTTGCTTTATCTACAAGCATGGTTGTATTTGGATCGATGTATTTATTAATCATGCATTAGCTTATTTCAAAAGCATGTATGTTCTGTCTAGGTCAAGGTACGTGTTTACATTCGCCTCCTAATACACTACGAATTTACAAGTCGAAGGTAAATCGCTTACAGTTGTATACAAGAGCGAACCTAGTGACAA
Source organism: Margaritifera margaritifera (assembly GCA_029931535.1). NCBI lineage: Eukaryota > Metazoa > Mollusca > Bivalvia > Unionida > Margaritiferidae > Margaritifera > Margaritifera margaritifera. Next base: position 1,295,982 of record JAQPZY010001611.1, read on the forward strand.
GATACAAATATTTCGATTATGACTTTGACCCACTTTTCTTTGATTGTATTGACTTGTGTCATACACCAGTTTGGACCCGCTAGAGACAAATACAAATATTTACTGTTAAATATGACATGAATGCTCTGTTGTTTTTGACGGCTTAAAAATTCATATGGCATTTAATTTCCTGTGAAAATTTTACTGTAAACTGTCAAAACAATTCTTTGCCTATATTTATGATTGCATTAAGATAGTTCCCTTCTTTGTTGATTTCGTACTTTTATAAAAAAAAAATTATTTACTTGCTACATTATCTAATTCGAAGGGGCAGACTTCCCAGCGATTGTCTCCTCGTACCTTCTTTTGAATTTATTTTTTTACCATCTGAATTTAATCAGTGTCTTTTTTCCAAATTTAGCTTCCTCTCACTATCCCCCCTCCCCGCCTTCATCTATTCTGGTTATAATTCTTATTTTAATTGTAAAGGTCTATTTACATCTTTCCTTCATCATCCATGTCCAGTTGAATGGATCCACCATCCTTTATCATCCATGTCCAGTTGAATGCATCCACCATCCTTCATCATCCATGTCCAGTTGAATGCATCCACCATCCTTCATCATCCATGTCCAGTTGAATGCATCCACCATCCTTCATCATCCATGTCCAGTTGAATGCATCCACCATCCTTCATCATCCATGTCCAGTTGAATGCATCCACCATCCTTTATCATCCATGTCCAGTTGAATGCATCCACCATCCTTCATCATCCATGTCCAGTTGAATGTATCCACCATCCTTCATCATCCATGTCCAGTTGAATGCATCCACCATCCTTCATCATCCATGTCCAGTTGAATGCATCCACCATCCTTCATCATCCATGTCCAGTTGAATGCATCCACCATCCTTTATCATCCGTGTCCAGTTGAATGCATCCACCATCCTTTATCATCCATGTCCAGTTGAATGCATCCACCATCCTTTATCATCCATGTCCAGTTGAATGCATCCACCATCTTTATCTTCGAGCTATCTCCTTATAAATCCTTCATCTGGTTAGCCACTTCTAATAGTTTGGTGTCGATGGGAATATCGTATAACAGACAATCTGCTAGAGCAACAAATAAATGGTGTAGAACTGAAGATTTGGTGTTGTGCTGTCCGAATAATGGTAGTATACAGGAAACACGTTGACAACAGGGACTGCGAATAAGCAACATTTGTTCAGTGACGAAATTCTTCGCTCTGAAAAAAAAACTTCCACTGTCATGTGACCAGATATATTATCAACTGCAGCGGACAGGCCATGATAAGCTGATTTAATCGGGGTAAATATTTAAAGAAATAAATGCGATAATGTCAAATCATTTGAATTTTTCTTCGAAAACCAATAGCACTTGTCTATCAATTTATCCATTCATCAAAACTATCATCACATCGGCATGCATTTTCATCTACTTTTTACCTACCTACCTAACTATATCTTCTACAACAAGCATACATATACACATACATTCACGAAGCAGACTGACATGCAGTCATCATACGCAAGACTACTTATAAGAACCTATCTAAGAACCCAAGTACAAAGGAGCACAGCAGAAACTCTACATTATACTTAATTCTAACTGAAAAGAGTACCTAGATTCCATTATTGTACTTACAAATAAGTATAAACAGTGTGGTAAGTGTCACTAGAACAAGCAATTTTTTATAAAATATTTTTTTTTTTTAGCTTTTGAAACTTCACCAAAGATTGACGAATTCCAAAAGATCCATGGTTAATTTTTGATAAAGTTGAGATTACTCATCCGTAAAGTCTGTGACCATTATGGTTTCAAAAGACTATGGCATAATGACGCCTGTGCATGATCTCTCATGTACATTCTTTATAAGGGTTGTATCAAAATGGTTTTAAAACGTTTTCGACTTCGTCATTTTTTGGTAAAGTTTTAGAAAATTAAAAAAATTGTTTGTTAGAGTGGCACTTCATTAATTTGTTTAATCTCTTTATAATTACAAATTTCAATGCTGTGCTATCTTTATCCACTCGGTCACCTTAAGAACGTCTTTTTCTGTTTTTGTAGTTGTTGTTGTTGTTGGGTAAGGAATGGGAGATGCAACTATGTCTAAATGGTAGCAGAACACGTGACCTTTTTAAAACTATCTCTAAATGACAGCAGGCCACATGAGCTTTTTAAAACTATGTCTAAATGATAGCAGGCCACATGACCTTTTCGCAACTATGTTTAAATGATAGCAGGGCACACGAGCTATCAACAACTGTGTCTAAATGGTAGCAGGCCACTTGAGCTTTTTAAAACTATGTCTAAATAATAGCAGGCCACATGAGCTTTTTAAAACTATGTCTAAATGATAGCATGCCACATGAGCTTTTCACAACTATGTTTAAATGATAGCAGGCCACATGAGCTTTTTTAAAATAATACCACAAACTACACTAGAAGATGTCGATTTACGTTTTGTCTTTCACAATAAGTTTTAGTTTTTAACAAAAAAGAATATGAATGATCTTTCGTTTGCCTTTAAGAACGCTTGATGTACAATAAATACTGCTGGGAATCAAACAAACGACCCTCTGAGAATATAGCCTGACATCATTTTGTAGACAAAATGTAGAAGAAAAAAAACTACCTTAAAATTACAGATCAATGCACACTTGCATACAAACTGGATCGTATTTCTTTGAAAGATTTATTATTTGTAAGTGCCCCCTGCTTTGTTTCCAGACTTCCCATTGTACCCAAAACTCAAGATTAACTTGCGAGAACTGATCTTTTGTAATGTAAGGAAAGCTTTCTTCATTTTAAGTATTATTACTCACGGTCAATGGTTCTCACTTTCAAAGAGTATAACCAACTTACACATAAACTGTATGGATGTATGTATCTATGTGTCCGTCCGTCTGTCTCTTGGCTGTCTTTCGTTTATATATGATTCGATCGGGTTGATCGACTTGTCAGTGAAGAAACGTCAAGATCATGAATTTATTCACATTGTCAACTTTATGACCAATGTAATTGAGGCTGAATTTAGTGTCTAAAAAGCGACTCTATAATTGAGGCTGAATTTAGTGTCTAAAAAGTGACTCTATAATTGAGGCTGAATTTAGTGTCTAAAAAGCGACTCTATAATTGAGGCTGAATTAATTGTCTAAAAAGTGACTCTATAATTGAGGCTGAATTTAGTGTCTAAAAAGTGACTCTATAATTGAGGCTGAATTTAGTGTCTAAAAAGCGACTCTATAATTGAGGCTGAATTTAGTGTCTAAAAAGTGACTCTATAATTGAGGCTGAATTTAGTGTCTAAAAAGCGACTCTATAATTGAGGCTGAATTTAGTGTCTAAAAAGCGACTCTATAATTGAGGCTGAATTTAGTGTCTAAAAAGCGACTCTATAATTGAGGCTGAATTTAGTGTCTAAAAAGTGACTCTATAATTGAACCTGAATTTAGTGTCTAAAAAGCGACTCTATAATTGAGGCTGAATTTAGTGTCTAAAAAGCGACTCAGAAGCCTCTTTATTTACTTTTTGCTTGGACCTAAATTTCAGGTTCGACTGCTAAATTAATTTAACTAGTGTAATAAAAATATTCAGCCTCGTCGCGTAACTGGAATCGGTCTGAACTTTTGATAGGCTTCTTAGCCGGGCCTTGTTACAGATTATGTTGGATAGCCTTTTGACGGGCTTCTTAGCCGGGCCTTATTACAGATTATGTTAGATATCTTTTCGATAGGCTTCTTACCCGGGCCTTGTTACAGATTATGTTGGATAGCCTTTTGACGGGCTTCTTAGCCGGGCCTTGCCATAGATTATGTTAGATATCTTTTCGATAGGCTTCTTAGCCGGGCCTTGTTACAGACTATGTTGGATATCCTTTTGACGGGCTTCTTAGCCGGGCCTTGTTACAGATTATGTTAGATATCTTTTCGATAGGCTTCTTGGCCGGGCCTTGTTACAGACTATGTTAGATATCCTTTTGACGGGCTTCTTAGCCGGGCTTTGCTACAGATTATGTTAGATATCTTTTCGATAGGCTTCTTAGCCGGGCCTTGTTACAGATTATGTTAGATATCTTTTTGATAGGTTTCTTACCCAGGTCTTGCCATAGATTATGTTAGATATCCTTTTGATAGGTTTCTTACCCAGGTCTTGCCATAGATTATGTTAGATATACTTTTGATAGGCTTCTTAGCCGGGCCTTAGTATAGTGTTAGATATCTTTATGCTGGGCTTCTTACCGGGGCCTTGCTATATACTATATTAGATACCCTTATATCAAAGTAAAGGATGATTAAATTAAACGTGCTTAATTTTGACGAGGTCGACTTTATAACGGATGGAATTCGCATGATAATGTACTTTAAAATAACATCTCTGTGAAAAAAGTTCGTGTTTTATCTGTCTCTTTTCTTGTATCACTAATTAGCTATTGAGTATTATCGTCGTTGGGATAAAGCAAGAAGACATCCACTTCTAATACAACAAGTATGTCAGCTCTTTTAAAATTGTTATTGCCTCTTAGATTGACCTTGCACACACACACATACACACACACACACACAACATTTAAAACGGACAGGTCTGATTCGACCAATATGTACTCGCAACATACATGTTTTCATAGTACGGTTTATATCGTCTTTGTGGTCCCATTATTATCCACGGACTTTGAAATAAAGGTGGGGAATTATGTGATCATGCTTGCCTGGACTTGCGTGCGTGCGTGGGTAAGTAATGTCGCGCAACTACTACTTCACTGTTCAAGATAGAGACTTCAAACGTTAGAATATGATTCGCTGTGGACTTTAGATGTGCACAACAGTTTAAAATGTTGAAACAGCCCGGGGGGGGGGGGGGGGGCAAGGAGGTGTCTAGAGCGATGGGCGTTGTTTGAAATAAATTTAGAATAACTCCCAACTTATGAAAATAACATTTCTGAGAATTGGTGTGTATGATTAGCGACTCAGTTGTCAACAAATATCAGATGGGGTTGAAATGGAAACCCTGGGTCCTGCCTTGAGGCATAGATTTTACTCATGGGTCACATCTTAGAAACCACTGAGATCTCTATTCTACAACATATATACACTTATTGTTAGTAAAAAGACAAATTCAGATATGCAACTGACTTTGGCCCCAGAATCTATTCTTACCCCCAGAGACTTATCTCCTGGGTCATAACATACACACTACTGAGATTCCCAACCCTATATCCGTATCAACACTTACTGGGCATGAAAAGACAAATTTCTGCATGTAACTGAGATCGAGCCAGGGTTTCATCCCTAACCCCCAGGGACTTAGCCCCTATATCATAACTTGGAAACTATTGAGATCCCCACCCTAAAACCAAATATGCACTTACTGAGCATGAAAAGATGAATCCAAATATGCATCTAAAATTGTTCCCTGTGTTTATTCCTACCCACCTGGGATTTTATCCTAGGGGCACGTATTTTTGGGGGGTTGGTGGAACAAAGCTGGGTGGAGCGCGGGATGTGTTTTACAGGCACTCTAGTTTCTGTATTAGAAGGCGCAGCAGCTCAGTGGTTAGCGTGTCAGACTTGCGAAAAGAAGGGTCGAATCTTGATCAGAACTGCCTGTTCAGCTGCCGTCGTGTTTCCTGGGCAAGGCAATTTACTCGAATTGCCTCGACATGATATATCCTTTTATATGCCGTTCAACATCAAACAGGCAAATAAACAAGAGCTTATTTGTATTAGCGGAAGACCTATTTTACGTGCACTACGAACACATAATTTTGTCGCAATCACCTTAAAATACACGTAATTACTTGAAATTAGTGGGCAGAGAATATATATATATATATATATATATATATATATATATATATATATATATATATATATATACACACACAAACAAAGCAACGATGACTCGCGATTACGGACAAAAGTAGTAGAGATTAAAAAAATAACACGTTTGAAATTCTATATGCATGACTTTTTATTGTTAAGTACATTGAAAACCTCATAGGACGCTTACCGCTTATAATTTTGCACAGATAACAATGGTAGTCTATGATGAATAAAATACATGCAACATATTATACAAATTCATGTAAATTATCATTTTTAAAGTTTTCAACCATTGCTTACGATTTTAGTAAAGGTATTTTAAAGAATATTAGGTATAAAGACAACTTTACCCCGACGTTTTACTTAACGTCATAGATCTAGGCATTTGAGCTGTTATATAGCTTTTTAAAAAATGCTAAATTTAGAGAAGGGGGGAAAAAAAGCCATAAAATATCTCAAATTGATTTGCATGAGAATGTCGCTTAATTCTTACCAGTGTGTATTTTAGGGACGATGGGTATATGAGATTTCTCCGGATTAGTAGGCAGACCGCGAAAAGCCCTTGATAGCGCATGGACAGAATAGTAGATCCCTATTGATCCGAATACAACTCCTAAAAGTATAATACAAATGTCTAGACCCTTTTGATACCATCTCAGTTTTGCCCATTTAATCTGGAGGTGAAAGCAGCAAGGCCATACGAAGGAAAGCATAGTACCGGTGAAAGACCCAATCAAACCCATCAGAATGGCAAAATGGGGAATAAAGATTGCCAGAAGCGTCGTTAGTAAGACAAGTCCTATTCGTAGAGTTAAGGCCCAAACCTTTAAGCTAAGGTTAACATCTAAACACGAAGGAAAAAGTGTTTTACTGGAACCTTGAAAAAGTGCTGTCTCGATCAAGTCAACGACGGCAAAGTAAGGAAGTGGGTAAGAGAAAAGAGCTTTTATAACAAGTATTAAGTTTACTACAATCTTAAAAGACTCCGTCGGCAGGTTGTTTGTTATTACTTCTTGGGTGTCTTCACCCCATGTTAGAAATCCGATGTACGAAAACAAAGCCTTAAAAACAGCTGCAGCTATATGAGTCCAGTTCATCATACAGTTAAATTTTCCCCTTTCAGTCAGGTTTCCCTCCAGTGTAGGCAAAAATATCTGAGACGTGTAGCTAAAAACGACAATACCAAGGGAAATTGGAAAGGTCCATATGTCAATTTTGACCTGGACGGCATTCCACTTCCATTCTGCAGCCTTTGTGAAGCAGTAAATTATGATAATGGCGTTGATTACCATGTGGGCAACTGTGCACCAGAAACTCAGCCAAGACACGCTGCGCAGAGACTGCAGGAAGGCGCATGGCAAAAGAAAGGTTGTCATTATCATGATCCAGGAGGAAAGATCTACTGGCCCATCAGGAAAGCTCCCAGACATTAGATCACCGCATAGCAGCACGTACAAGATACAGGTCATCAGCAGCTCTATAATCTGCGCGCAGTTCACGATTTTCCCGCCAAATCGCTTACCCCACACGTGTTCAGCGATGTCTACATAGCTATCTCTAACGCGTACTTTGGACCCATTCTCGTCATATTCATATAAACAGTCAACAAGGATCTTGCCTGTGTGACAGCAAATGTATGCCACCAGAACCATGGCTAAGACAGCCCAGTAGCCTCCCTGAAGAACGGCGAAAGGGAAACTCACGATAAACATACCCTGAAAACAGAAATATATATTAAGGTACAATTTGTTGAAGATTTACTTTTTAGAAAATATATTTGGATAGAAACTATTGACTGAAGTGAAAATATTATACTGGCATATCATACACATATGTAAAATAAATATCCATTCATCCATCCATCTATCTGTATTCTTTTATCTGTCAGTTTCGTGTGTCTATCTGTCTGACTGACTGGCTGGCTATGTATGACAATAACAACTTTTATTTAGTATTTAAGGCGACCGACCCGTATACAATGCAATATTAATAATATAGAAACATATTTAATCAGACCTTTACACCTAATAAAAATATATTTTAAAAAACCCAACTAAAGATAATTTGAGTTCCCGGTCGTGCCCACAAATTTAACGACTTATGTCTGTTTCTATGTACGTACGCACGCAAGTATGTATGTTGATTGAGAGAAGCAGCAAAGATACAAAAAAATTAAGATTATACATTCTTCAAAAAAAAAAGCATTGTCTTTAGCTTGAGAGTAAATTACTTTTTTTTACCGCCCTCAATCTTTCTGTGCTAATTACAGTTACGAAATGTTTTAATGCTAGATATAAAACCTTACGGGTTGGAATGAATACATGCAAGAAAGGTTGCAAATATAGTGCAATGCATTCACAATGAATGTCCTAAATTTTAGTTCGTTAAGAGAATCAACAGTAAAGTACAGTATGTACTCGCTTATAAGTACAGGACAAACTGCAAACAACATAGACCCTGATCTGCCGTCTCATAATGTGCCAGCAGATCAGAGTTTATATTGTTTGTTCTACTGATTACTCCTAACAAACTGCATATACCCAGATCTGCCGGCCCATTATGCTAAGGCAGATATGGGTCTGTGCAGTTTGCCGTTGGAGTAAACTTATAAGCGAGTATAAACAGTACATTATATTGGTCCAATGTAACGAGGCGTAATTAAAAACAATTATAATTATTTCTGATGTCTTTGGTTATGCGAAATTCCACCGCCAAGTTTTCACGAAATTTATACTCAGTCTGTATCACTATTTACGGAAGGCAGGAAGGCATAAAAAAAGAAGTGATTATCCTTCAACTGTACAACTGCTCAGTCATACTTATTCATTAGAACTAAAAGTCCGTTAGTTTATTTTGATTTTTTGTTTGGAGGGGAGGGTGTTATAACTGAAATATCAAGCGGTATGTCTGATACCTTGTGTATAGCCTGTAAACTGATTAAAATATGTAAAATATGCTTTTGTGAATGATAAGGGAACACAAGCAATAAATCTGTTCTTTGACAAAGCAAAGTTTGTGTCAAATTTTCAGTCAGTAATTTGCCATTGTATTAACCTCTAACTGAACGTTATTCACATGGCATACTGTCAACTGCCTTTGAACTTCGCCAAAGTCAGATGAAGGTACTCCAATAAATTTATTTTCATTTATCTGACTCAAATAAGAAAGTTATATATATTTTGTTCCACTTAAAGGAAATCTACTCTCCATAACATGTTAATGAAATCCTTATATCTTGTGGATGGCAAATCACATGTTCACTTGCAATGAACGTCCGAATGATCCTGATAAACCTGGCCACTTCAAGTAAATGTCGGTCCTGCTTTGTTGCTTTTGTGTATAACTAGTTTTATAGCAAATAATGCCACAGATTATAACTATTTGACAGGCAATAAATAAATGGCAAATACACAGAAGACTTTTATTTCTTAAAAAACATTTCAAATAAACGTTAAAACTCAGGCATAATTTTGATTTTGTGGGGTTTAACGCCATTTTTTCAGCACATGGTAGGCTATACATGGCGACCAGTATATTTGGAGGAGGAAGACCCCATGAATAACCACCGACCAACGGAAAGCTACTGGCAAGCTTTCTCACATACCCACAATGGTCGATCAGAGACTGGAACTCACACGGACAGAGGTGAGATGTGAGAGATCTGTAAAGGCGAGCGCCTTAGACCACTCGACCACCAGTGGCCCCGCATAATTTTGAAGGAGAAAAACGTCACCTTGTGCGAACTAAAGGTTTGTAAATTCAGGAATAGTTTCAAGGCAAGGGTTTGGAGAGATGACAACTTAATCAAGCTGTATATACCGTCTGTACTCGCTTTTACGTCGAGTCCAATTGCAACATAGACCCTGAACTGCTGTTTACTCCTAACAAACTGTATAGACCCAGATCTGCCAGCGCATTATGCGACGGCAGATATGGGTCTGTGCAGTTTGCAGTTATACTTGACTTACAAGCGTGTATATACGGTAATCGTGTTAGAGATAATTGCTTCTAAAGTTATATTACAATCTTGACCTAGGCCACTTGACTTTATAAGGTGAAGGCCAGAACATCTACAAGCAATCAACATTTATTAATTAAAATGTATAAGATATGTAATTTTCAAGATGTTTAAAAAGTTATTCCATAGATAGAGACAGAAGACAAGACATTTGTATGTTTGATTATATACAGTTTACTTCGGTTGCTTGAAGGTTTCTTTCAGTGAAATGGTAAACAACTCCTCCCCGTACCCATGATGTATAATGCAGGAGTATTTGCCCTTGTGTACATAAATATGAAGCAGATTGAGCAATATTTCTACTTTTATTCCGTTCAAGGCTACTTATTCACTACGGAAATTTCGTATTTCAAAATTTCCTTTTCATTTTGAATTGGTATAATCAATGTTAGTTGGGATTATTTACTACTAAGCCGTATTGTTTATTCATCTTGTCGAGATTTTTTTTATAGGCCTTTGACTTTTAAAGGATGTAAAATTCGAAACACTTCAAATTTATTTAGGTATATGAGTGAGGAAGATTGTTTACTGAATCTGTCCATCTATTTGCTTCTATAGACTTTTACACTAACATCCAGAAATTGACTGGAAATGTTTGACCCACGGTATTTATGTGTTATTGACTGCATTATGTGCACTTCAAAAAACAAAAAATTAAACCCAAATCATACAGTGTCGTTACAGTATGTAAGAGTGATATTAGAAGATGACGAGAAATTATTGTTCTTTGGGCTTTTGGTCCACTCTTTGTTACGTTTCTTTTCTTAACAAAATGTTATCATGACTCTTTAATTTCCAAAAAACAAAACCAAAAAAATTAACAAAATTGCCGAGACATACATTAATTTTACTGGAAATGTTTTGCTTAAGGATTTAATTTCGAGTAAAAAAATTGAAATTAAACCTTAAAGTTTCATTTGTAATATTAAGCTGATATTTCAGATTAATTAGCATTGGCTTTGTAGAGCTTTTATAAATAAAAATAGGAGAAAACATATTCTAGCAATACAAACTGCACGCACACCACACATAAAAGCATGGAAATATTAAAATAAAATTCCTTAATTCTTACATTTTAAATCATTAGGTTATTGAATATTTGTAATTAAAAAAAAGCTCTGGCCCTCAAAAAAAAAAAAAAAAATTAAGGTAGCAATAATTCTGAGTTGCTTATTGTAACTTTATGGAGAAGTGGGTTTTGTAATCAATTAATTAATACACCATCTAATGAATAAATGAATGAACCAATGAATCAATCGTTAAAGAACCAATCATGCCTGCTATCATGCAAGAAAACACCACCTCATTTCTCATTCTTCCCCGATTCTATCCACTTTCCTGCGATATCAAAATTTACCCTGTTTATAATTCCATCTCAAAGCTTTCATTTACGATGTCCCTATTTGTTTGTGAAGATGTTCGCCATGGTTATATATTAATTTTCCAATAAAGGAAGGAAGAAATGATTATAATGAGAAAGAAGAACCCTGCAAACGGGACAGACATTATATATATATATATATATATATATATATATATATATATATATATATATATATATATATATATAAAACAACAAAAGCGGGAATCTATAAGCATAACTATATCATTCCACTCACCTGAATAGCATTGGTTACATTCCAAGCCGCTTGCCATTCCGTTATTTTCTTCACGCCAAGTCCCTCTGTATCGCGTCTGGTTAGATCGCCATTGCTGTTTATTTCGTAAACACCTTTTGGACTATTTTTCTTCCAAACTGAACCATTAGACACTTCTGCAAGGTCTTTCTCGTCCTGGAAACTAGGATATTTTGCAAAACTGACCCTTTCCTCTTTGTTTGAGAAAAATCGTGGACAATACAATCTGAAGTATCGACAGACGTTGGAACAACAAGCAGCCATCTTCCGGCTCTAATTTTTTTCTCACTTCTCTCTGATGTAAAGTTGCATGCCATACAGCAGAATTATATCTACTGGTTTATTTGTACAGCAAAATTGTTCAGATACTTAAATGTCGTATCAATGAAGCGTTGTAGATTAAATGTCGTATCAATGAAGCGTTGTAGAAGATCGTCATGCTAGCATTCACTCACCGTTGGATTATTCAAACCGCTCTTAATCGTAAAATACACAATCATAAAGATTACAATTCACGATAATTCGTGACAATTACATATGCTTTGTTTGAAAAGATTACAATTCACGATCATTCGTGACAATTACAAATGCTTTGTTTGAAAAGATATGTTCTACTTGTACTTCCATCCGCAATTATTGAAAGAAAGAAGTTTGCTTGTCTAAATTTTGCTAAACTGTATTTTCTGTTTTACTAACTTAAAATTGTGCACTTTTTTTTCTTCGTATCTCTTTGTTAAAAGTCATCCAATGAAGTTCCCCAGACGGAGAATCGTTTGAGACATTGAAAGCAAACCTTTCATCAATCCAGCTTCAAGATGATATTGGTAAACTAAATATGTTCTTTGCCAACAACTGTTTACAGATGTTAATTCTTAGTTTGCAATTGGAAGACGAAGCTTTCCATGAGAGGCTTTGATTGGATGAATAATTGGAACAGTTTACTTCTTCTTGCAACACTTAACTCTAAAACTCATTAATATAAGCTCTTTATGCTGGAAATCATCGTACATCAAAACATCTCTACAGAATATTAACGATTCGGAAGTGAAAATTGAATTCATCTGAACTCCGGTACACTGAATATACAATTAAAGTTGGAGGCATATTGATAAAAGCCGCCAGAATCTGACAGCTTTATTTAAAGAAATCAATCAAGAATTACTCAATAAGCCAGCAGCTGGTTCCCGGTTATTGGTTTGTTGCAATTTTGATAAAGCTTTCAATCACAAATTAAACTCTAGACTGCATAGCAAATTAGTGACGACCGTAAGCCGGACCGTTTGTTCAAACAGGAACAACATCAAGACCGGCACTGATTCAATAAACGACAAAACTTGAACAAATAAAGAAAATCCTTTGCCAATTGGGTGTGTTGTTAAGAGTGGAAGTATATCAAGACAGGATTTAGACAGGAAAATTGTATTTTAAAAATAAGTCACCCCAGCTGCATTTTTTAAAATATTGATGTCGCAAATTTTCTAATTCATTTTAGTTCTCTCATTTTCTCATTTTAAATAAATCGTATGTAACTATTACTTGAGGACGGTAGACTCAGAACATTACAGAGTAATTGAGTAACTCAACTTCTCCCATTTGACCTGTGTGTTACTGAATTATATTTCTCGCACGAAATATGAGCAATTGGAAGTTTGAAGAACTTTGTTCCTGCTAGACAGTTACAGAAGCTTGAAATAAAGATATGTATACACTTATATACCAAAATGTACTATGCAGTTTTAAGTTATATATAGGTTGCAATTCACAACCAGTTTTTCTTGAGCTTGTGAGGCAGAAGGAAACGGGTGAATTCATCCCAATTTATCTGTGATTGACTGACTCAGTTGAAGATTTGTTATTTTTTCATTATCGAAGGAGATCTGAAACCTTTTCAAACTTCTTGTCTAAATACCCAACTCTATCCAGAAGAGATGTTGGTAGTGTGCGGATATGTAGCCAATAGCCTTTCAGAGAGCTGAAAAAAAATAAAGAAACATATTCAAATATAATACAGTGGATTAATACGTGTAAAATATAGTATATTGGCCATAAAGGTTCGCCATTTGGTCCGGTAACGGCATTAGTTACCTCTCTGGCTTTTCCAATCAACCAGCGTGACAACATGACGTATATACAAAGAACTGCAGCCATCAATACGTTTTCAAGAATTACTGTTTCTGACATCATTTAAAATTCATGTGTCAATAAATATATTTTCATAAGAGCTAAATAAATTCTTATATGCATATTCATACAAACTTAGAATTAACAAGCGTGTTGAATAATGTTATATATCAGAAGCTGTTTAAGGAGAGACACTCCTTCTTACTCAAATTCCTTCATGCTTTCATTGTCTGGTGAACTCTAGCTTAATATGTTAATAATCACATGACTGCAGACCAATGTTTTAATTTGAAATTGCTAAGTGTTGTATCACAAAGTGATGTAACAATGTTAAGGACTTGAAATTCCATATGTATATGGCTCAAAGGAATGCAAACGGCATGTGAACAAATCGTTTCTATTGTTACGACTCTTTGGTCTAAAAAAAATGTATCAGAAAGAAAGTGAAACCAACAAATCAAGTAAAAATCAACAAGCAATTTATTTCTAGATAATTAAAATGAAAAATCAAAAAGACACTTACAGTAATGTGTATTAAAATCCAGATAATCCAATAAGAATTAGTGTTCTAATCACAAGTCCTAAATATAGAATGTTCCGAATTCACGGCTGTATCCTTGAATGTTATGATGTGCCAATGGTCTTCAAAGTCCTGATGTACTAGTAGTCTTTAATGTGCTGATGTCAAAATGAAGTACTCGAAAATATCTCTGAATAAGTTCACATAAATTCCAAAATCATCAATTAAATATCCAAAATCCAAAAGTCTATGAGCACTGTTACAATCCAATAAATATTTAAAATAGAACCTCTCTTAGAATTTGGAATGACTCTCCACAACTGTAATAGCTCTTTACAAGACCGATAGTAATGTCGAAACTGAAAAACTGTCCACTAAACATGGTATACTGTATATAAAGATTGGTCACATGACAGAATGTTCTAGAATATGTGTCATCTTAATGGAATTTTACTTGTATGGACATGACTTTTTACACATAACTCTAAGGATTTTCCAGTTTTATCTATAAACAAAATCAACCTTGACCTCAAATTCAGTAAACATTTTGATTATCAAAACTATCCTTTAGCTCAAATATGAAGTAAACAACCTAATTCTAGGACACTAGTTAAAGAATGTTTTTCCTGATAAACAACCTTAAGATTTATGCAAATATTAAAGTCAAGAAACATTAATAATTTCCTAAAATATCTATAATATTATATAAACATCATACATAACACCTCCCCTCATAAAGAAAAAGAAAGATTTATGCAATAAAGCTTTCTTTTGAATATACATCTAATACTATAATAACCAAAATTACATAAGAAAATGTTTTATGATACTGAACTTAATTACATCAAGCAATATTACATTACTATGCACGTGAGAGTGCATCTGCAATCACATTGTCTTTTCCCCTGATGTGTTTGATGTCAATGTTATATTCCTGCAATATTAAACTCCATCTCAACAATCTCCGAGTTTTATCTTTCATTTTCTTGATGAAAGTAAGGGGATTGTGATCAGGGTACACAATAATTGGAGAAAGAGCCGAGGTAACATACACTTCAAAATGCTGTAAAGCCAATATCAAAGCCAAACATTCCTTCTCAATTGTGGAATAATTTTTCTGGTACTTGTTTAGTTTTTTTAGAAAGATAACACACAGGGGTATCCACACCACTTTTGTCTTCCTGAATCAATACTCCACCGACCCCTACATCACTTGCATCAACAGATAATTTAAATGATTGGCTGAAATTTGGTGCAGAAAGAACTGGTGCATTCTTAAGCATGGCCTTTAACTTGTCAAAAGATTCCTGACACTTGTCAGACCAATGAAATTTGGTTTTCTTGCTCAATAAACTTGTTAAAGGTTCAGCAATTTTGGAAAAATTTAAACAAAATTTCCGATAATATCCAGCCATACCTAGAAATCGCATCAGTTGCTTTTTACAAATTGGTACTTGAAATTCAGAGATAGCTTTGACCTTAGCTTCTATAGGTTTAACTTGACCTTGTCCCACAATATGTCCTAAAAATGTGACACAAGCATGGCAAAACTCACTTTTACTCAAATTAATTGTCAGATTCGCATCGCTGAGTCGATCAAAGAATTTTCGAATGGTTTCCAAATGATCTTCCCAGGTGTTGTTGTAGATAATGACGTCATCGATATAAGCGTCACAATTATCAAGACCAGATGTTATCATGTTCATCAGACGTTGAAACGTTGCAGACGAATTTTTCATTCCAAACAGCATGACTTTATATTGATAAAGTCCATCTGGAGTTACAAATGCTGAAATTTCTTTTGCCCTTTCCGTCAGTGGAATTTGCCAGAATCCTTTTAAAAGGTCAAACTTGGTGACATATTTCGCATTTCGAATTTTATCAATGCAATCGTCCATTCTTGGGATTGGAAATGAATCAGTTTTGGTGACATTGTTGACTTTTCTATAGTCAGTACACATACGGAATGTATTATCTGGCTTGGGAACAAGAATACATGGTGAACTCCAGTTACTTTTACTTGGTTCTTTGAAATCATTCTCCAGTAAATACTGAATTTCTTTCTTCAAATAGTTCTGTTTGAGAGGATTCATCCTATAAGGATGCTGTTTCACAGGCGCAGAATCTACAATGTCAACGTCATGATAAATTTTACTTGTTCGTGTTGAAACATCAGGAAACAAGTGCTCATAGTCATGTAATAGCTGTTTTAGTTCATTTCTTTCCTGTTTTTGTAGATGTGAAAGTTTCTGGTCTAGATTGTTCAAGATTTCTGAATTCCGAAGATTGGTTATACCAGAGTCACTATAGTCTGATTGTACTCCATCGTTCATATCTTCACTGTGTGGGACAGGTACAACTAAATTAACTGAATAATTAGCTGGACTATCTCTGTCAAAATATTCCTTTAACATATTTATATGACAAAGTTGTTTCTGTTTCTGTCTCCCAGGAGTGTTAATGATATAATTTAAGTCATTTACTTTCTTTTCAACGGTATAAGGACCATACAATTTAGCCTGAAGAGGATTCTGAGGTATGGGCAAGAGAGCCAGAACTTTGTCACCAGGTTTAAAACTCCTTTCCTGTGTATTTCTATCATACCTTAATTTCATTTTTGACTGGGTAGTGTGAAGATTAGTTCTTGCTACTTCACAGGCCTTTGACAACTTGTATTTGAAATCCGAGACATAGTCAAGAAGATTAATCTTTGAATCTTCGTTTGAAAGAAGTTTCTCTTTCAATAATTTCAATGGTCCACGGACAGTATGACCAAAAACTAGTTCAAAGGGACTAAAACCCAACGACTCTTGAACTGATTCTCTAACAGCAAACAACAACAAATGAACACCCTCATCCCAATCCTTTTCTGTATCAAAGCAATAGGATCGAATCATATTCTTCAAAGTTTGATGAAATCTTTCCAAAGCACCTTGACTTTCAGGGTGATAAGCAGAAGATTTAAACTGTTGGATGCCTAATTCATGCATAACTTGTTGGAAAATTCCAGACATAAAATTTGACCCTTGATCCGACTGGACAGATTTGGGAAGGCCAACAAGTGTAAAAAAACTTCACCAAAGCTTTCACAATAGTTTTAGTTTTTATATTTCTCAGAGGAATTGCCTCTGGAAATCTTGTAGATGCACACATGATGATCAACAAGTATTGGTTGCCTGACTTGGTTTTAGGTAAAGGACCAACACAGTCTACCATTATTCTACTAAATGGTTCATCAAATGCAGGAATAGGTTGCAAATGAGCCTTGGGTATTTTCTGATTGGGTTTTCCTACCATTTGACAAGTGTGACAAGATCTGCAGTATTTAGAAACATCACTTTTGAGTTTCGGCCAATAAAAATGATTCAAGATCTTGTAATAAGTCATACGGACTCCTAAATGACCAGCCAAAGGAGTTTCATGGGCTAGATTAAGAATTTCCTGTCGATAT
The DNA here is from genome assembly GCA_029931535.1 of Margaritifera margaritifera. Lineage (NCBI taxonomy): Eukaryota > Metazoa > Mollusca > Bivalvia > Unionida > Margaritiferidae > Margaritifera > Margaritifera margaritifera. Next base: position 1,313,557 of record JAQPZY010001611.1, read on the forward strand.
GACTTAGGAACAACAATTTGATAGCTCACTGACCACTCGTCACCAGCGGGTACCTCAGGTGGTCTCCATTTCCTCATAAGGACCCCATTTTTCACAAAGTAACACACTGGAACTTGTGTGGCTTCAGTTTCACTAATAGCCCTCTGAAACAAACAAGATATCTCGGGATCTTGCTCCTGTTCAACGACAAGGGATTGTCGTTTGTCACCCTGATTAGAACAAAGAGAATGAGTTGCCAAAAGAGGATCACTGTGATCAATACCGTTTGATTGATCAATACCTGAGGAAAAAGTGACCTCATCAAAAAACTGACCAATACATGTGTCAGCTAAAGGAATAATATCCTGATCAACATCACTCTCAAGAGCTCTTTTTGCCATAGCTCTAGTAACTGCACAAGCAGGGTACAAATCAGGGATTTCAATTTGGACAGGATCAACTTTCTGATCCAAACAAGGCTTGTCAGTTACAAGTGGATTAACCACAACCTTATCTCCAGCTAGGTCATTGCCTAGTAATAAATGAACACCCTCTATGGGTAAAGAAGTCACTGCCCCAACAGTCACAGGTCCGGAAACTAAGTCTGATGCCAAATTGACACAATGAAGAGGAACATTTACAAAGCCGCACTCTACTCCCTGAACAAGAACACTTTCACTTGAAGAAGACTCCTCAGACAAAGGCAAAGTCCCTGATAATAAAAGACTCTGAGAAGCTCCAGTGTCCCTTAATATTTTAATTGGGATAGGCTTGGCAGAATCACCAATAAGTGATATAGAACCTTCTGACATGAATGGTTCATAAGCCTCCAAAATAGAATCAGACTGGGGTTTGTTTGACCCAACAAATGTATTGCCTTCAATACAAGACCGTGACCTTGACCTCTTTGAAATAAGAGCATTTGGAAAAGCTCTGTCTTTACTCTGTTGCTTATTTTTCAACTTGAAGCAATAAGAAATAACGTGCCCTTTCATTTTACAATAAGTGCACGTAGGAAGAAATAAGGATTTTTGATCAGTCTTATCAGATGTTTGATTCCTAACAGTTGTGCTGTTGTGAAATTTGGAAGTACTCGTATGAGATTGAAATGGGTTTTTTACCAGAAAACTGCTGAGAGGACGACTTATTGCAAAATAAAATTTTGTGAGTCAAGGAATAATCATCAGCTATACGAGCAGCATTTTCCAAAGTTTCCACACTCTGCTCGTCAAGATAGGTCTTAACATCACTATGGATGCACCTCTTGAACTCTTCAAGTAATACGAGCTGTCTGAGGTTATCATAATCTTGATCAACTTTCCTGGCTGAGCACCATCTATCAAATAATTGTTCTTTTTCCCTTGCAAATTCGACATGAGTTTGTCCAGTTTCTTTTCCACAATTCCTAAACCTTTGTCGATATGCCTCTGGTACCAACTCATAAGCTTTCAAGATGTACTCCTTAACCACATTATAATCAGTGCTTTGTTGTACTGACAGTGAAATGTAGACTTCACGAGCTTTACCAATAAGTACACTTTGTAATAACAAAGTCCAATGCTCTCTGGGCCATTTCAAGTTTTCAGCAATTTTCTCGAAATGGAGAAAGTATTTATCTACTTCTTTTTCCTGAAAAGGGGGTACTAATCTAATATATCTAGTAACATCAAAACCTGAACTTGTGTTTAAAGGAGTGGAGTGTGCTCTGTTTGCCAGTTCTAATTCTCTTAACTTAAATTGCATTTCCCTTTCTTCTCTTTCTCTCTCTCTCTCTCTCTCTCTCTGCATCTCCCTCTCCTCTCTCTCTCCATCTGCATCTGCATCTCCTCTTTCTGCATCTGTATCTGCCTCTCCTCTTTCTGCATCTGTCTCTCTTTTTTCTGCATCTGTATCTGCATTTGCATCTGCCTCACTTCTTTCTCTCTCTCTCCATCTGCATCTGCCTCTCTTCATTCTCTCCCTCTTTCTCTCTCTCTGAATCGGAAGCTTTGCCAATTCTAAATCCATCTGGTACTTTAACTCTAATTCCCTTAATTTCCTGTCAGAACCAGATACAGGCTTTCTCTTCAAACTTAAAGCACTATTTTCCAAAATTCCCTTTCCTACTAAATATTGAATTAAAATAATCTTTATCTCCTGTTTTGTCAATGATGCTTTCGCCTCAGACTGGCTGTATTTTCTGGCAAGTTCGAGCAACTCATCCTTTCTCATGCACTCTAACCCCTCCTGGGTAGGTTTTGAAATGAAATTCTGAACATTAGATGCCGTTGTAAATGCTTGTTGGTTTCACACACAAAAATTCTCTATTTAAAATCTTTGCCAAAGACACACAAAAAATTCCGAGACAAAATCAATATGAATTTCAAAAATAACTTTAATATCTCTAATATGTTTTAAAGAAATTCTATCACGGACGACGAGCCCCCTATTTCTGTTACGACTCTATGGTCTAAAAAAAATGTATCAGAAAGAAAGTGAAACCAACAAATCAATTAAAAATCACAAAGCAATTTATTTCTAGACAATTAAAATGAAAAATCAAAAAGACACTTACAGTAATGTGTATTAAAATCCAAATAATCCAATAAGAATTAGTGTTCTAATCACAAGTCCTAAATATAGAATGTTCCGAATTCACGGCTGTATCCTTGAATGTTATGATGTGCCAATGGTCTTCAAAGTCCTGATGTACTAGTAGTCTTTAATGTGCTGATCTCAAAATGAAGTACTCGAAAATATCTCTGAATAAGTTCACATAAATTCCAAAATCATCATTTAAAAATCCAAAATCCAAAAGTTTATGAGCACTGTTACAATCCAATGAATATTTAAAATAGAACCTCTCTTAGAATTTGGAATGACTCTCCACAACTGTAATAGCTCTTTACAAGACTGATAGTAATGTCGAAACTGAAAAACTGTCCACTAAACATGGTATATATAAAGATTGGTCACATGACAGAATGTTCTAGAATATGTGTCATCTTAATGGAATTTTACTTGTATGGACATGACTTTTTACACATAACTCTAAGGATTTTCCAGTTTTATCTGTAAACAAAATCAACCTTGACCTCAAGTTCAGTAAACATTTTGTTTATCAAAACTATCCTTTAGCTCAAATATGAAGTAAAAAACCTAATTCTAGGACACTAGTTAAAGAATGTTTTTCCTGATAAACAACCTTAAGATTTAAGCAAATATTAAAGTCAAGAAACATTAATAATTTCCTAAAATATCTATAATATTATATAAACATCATACATAACACTATCTTAATAAAATTCAGAAGTAAATTTAAATGAGAGCCGTAATTTGACAGCATACAACATTCATAAAATCCAAACTATAATTTTTTACGTTATGCTCAAAGTCGAAAGGAAAAAACAAAATGGTTGGATAAGAAAAATTCAATGACGAGGCCGCTAAGTAACACTTTAAGTAGCTCTGTACATCTATTAACTTGTGAGTAATAGACAAGATTCACAATTGCCGATAATCAAGGTAACATTGGTTATCTCCTTAACAGAAAGCGAGTCTATAGGTGTATGCCTCATATATGTTTACCAAAGATAATGGTGGACTATCATAGCCTATTTAGCTCTTTTCTTGGACATGAAATGTGTTATATTGAAAGAAAAACATTTACAATTGATTGAAAAATAACAAATAATCAAAATAAATAAATAATAAAAGTAAATAAATAAATAAAATACGATGCAGTGACTTGCCGGGGGGGGGGGGGGGGCCTTTGGTAGATAGATTGTCAACACACATTTAAGTGAGATCATGTCGTCCGTCCCATTTGTCTGACTGACAACGGAGCCATCTGTATCAGAATAGTTAGTTTTTGTGCAGACGGAACCCCAGCTAAAGTGTTCTGAAGAGATCCGTCATCACTATTTATTGTTTCATCATGTGCTATCCAAGAATGAAAACTCAGGATTTGTTTCCAAAAAGTATATTTTTTCACTGCCATCCTTTCTTCGAGTTGGAACAAAATATCTGTCAACTCTTAAATTGAGGTTCGACTTTGTGTCCATAAATTGAAACCACCCACAAGGATGAGGATTTCTCGCAACTCTAAATATCTTCTCTTTACACAAATGTATTCAATTTCAGTTTCACACACAAACCAGAATAAAGATACTTAATTAATCACTCGATAAAACCTTGCCTTGTGGAAAACAAAAGACTGACCTCGTTCTGGCTTTCTTCTATCACGAGATCACTTTCATGCGAATGATTCGTCTGCTAGGTTCGCATAACAAAATATAGTACTGGCACGATTCTTTAGACTGATTTTGTGCATCAATCTTTAAATGCTAGATGATGATGTAAACCCGTCTACAATTGTTAACAAACCAGCTGCAGCGTATATTTAACACTCGTACGTGTTTGTGCGCAGCCTTAAAAAAAAAAAGAAAAACAGTTGTAAGGAGTATGATTGTAACTGGAATGGGACAGTATTAACATTCCAAATAATAAGATATATTTATTATAAAATATTTTTTATTAATTATAAACCGATAAATAACACACTAAATTTAGTAATTTAATTTATTATCATATAATAAGATACATTTAAAGTTGTTTTTTAATGTTTTAGTATATCTCAGTATAAGTGTATCTCATAATACAGTAGTCTAATTCCTTTATTGTCTATAAATTACACAATCACTTTCTCAGTTTACCATATGTACAATACAATAGTCTAATTCCTTTATTGTCTATAAATTACACAATCACTTTCTCAGTTTAACATATGTACAATACAATAGTCTAATTCCTTTATTGTCTATAAATTACACAATCACTTTCTCAGTTTAACATATGTACTTTTTACAACTGTGTGAAAAGCTGCTATATTTGCATATTCATTCATATTTTAATGCAATGTATAAGATACATTGTGTTATGTTTTCCTTTGAAAACTTATATCTACATTCCTTCAATAACTTATTGTTTGGTTAGCATACCACTAAGGTTTACTATGTCTAAAACTTTAATACACATACTACTAAGGATTACTATGTCTAGAAATGTAATACACATACTACTAAGGATTACTATGTCTAGAAATGTAATACACATACTACTAAGGATTACTATGCCTAGAAATGTAATACACATACTACTAAGGATTACTATGTCTAAAACTTTAATACACTTACTACTAAGGATTACTATGTCTAAAAATGTAATACACATACTACTAAGGATTACTATGTCTAAAAATTTAATACACATACCACTAAGGATTACTATGTCTAAAATTTTAATACACATACTACTAAGGATTACTATGTCTAGAAATGTAATACAAATACTACTAAGGATTACTATGTCTAAAAATTTAATACACATACCACTAATGATTACTATGTCTCTAAATATAATACACATACTACTAAGGATTACTATGTCTAGAAATTTAATACACATACTACTAAGGATTACTATGTCTAAAAATGTAATACACATACCACTAAGGATTACTATGTCTAAAATTTTAATACACATACTACTAAGGATTACTATGTCTAGAAAGGTAATACACATACTACTAAGGATTACTATGTCTAGAAATGTAATACACATACTAATAAGGATTACTATGTCTAAAAATTTTAATACACATACCACTAAGGATTACTATGTCTAAAAATTTAATATACATACCACTAATGATTACTATGTCTAGAAATGTAATACACATACTACTAAGGATTACTATGTCTAAAAATTTAATACACATACTACTAAGGATTACTATGTCTAAAAATTGTAATACACATACCACTAAGGATTACTATGTCTAAAAATTTAATACACATACCACTAATGATTACTATGTCTAGAAATGTAATACACATACCACTAAGGATTACTATGTCTAGAAATTTAATACACTACCACATTGTACCTGGTTCCAATTATTTTTAAAACCAACTATTCAAATAAACAGTAACAGCCAAAGATGGTTTTCTGTTCTTCCTTTCACCTGGCATGCAGTATACATACATAAACAGAAGTACATATGTACAAACAATAATACATACATACATACATACATACATACATACATACATACATACATACATACATACATACATACATACATACATACATACATACTACTTAATGTGGAACTCTTGGATACCAACCATTTCTTACTACATTATCTTAAAGACATCGTTTGCAGCGACTTATGATGCTTTGCATCACACGTCTCTATGCATCAAAGTTCTCTCTGAATCACAGTTGTCTTGTATTGAACACATACCATAGGTCTCATACAAAAGGAAGGTTTGTCCTTATTTGTTACCAAAACCATGTGTAACTGACCAGTTACGTAGCTGACTCGTATAATCATACTTCCTTTCATACGACAAAACATTTACATACAGTATATCACTTACAAGACACACACCATTATTATAGTGTCGTATGCAATAATAGTAATAAAGTTTTATTGTTAAGGTACCAGTCTGAATCTTGAGGATTTGTAAATAAATGCGCCTAATTACATAAAGCAATTACTTTTATTTTATTTATTGAATGATACATTTCAAATTTGCTGTGTCTTAAAGGTGATCACTCGTCCAAATCAATTTCTGGGATCGAAATTGCGCACAGCGGATGACCTCACTGTACAACTGAGATTGTAAAACTATTATTATGCCAGTATGTATTATAACAGCATCTTCGTAAAAGGAAGCGGTAGGAGTACTATTGGATCTGTTGTTGTTATTTGAATTAAAGTCGTGTTCGCACATTCGGGCATGTATGACTATATACCCCCACAGCGTGCGAAGCAAGCCGTGGGGGGTTAAATGTGTGCTAAGCACACTATATTTGTGGTCAAGTGTGTTGCGAGTATGCAACACACCTGACGCATTAAAGCGTTATAGAAAACGCTGTTTTTTCACACCCCTCCTTCAGTACATGGTTGCCCCACATAAGGGGGTTCATGGACGGCACGATATTGGGGGGGTGTGTATACAAGTTCTATACCTGTACATAGGACTAGAACAACAATGTTTACAGGTATACAGGTGTGCGCAAGCGCACTTACGGAATTGTTTCAAGGGTTCAGTCTGGACTGGCAGGCAGCACGGGCTAGGCATGGCAGTCGCCAAGCACGACGGAGAACTGAAACGCCAGGAACGTATATGATCAAATTCTGCCCAGTTAACTAAGTCGGGCTGTCCCTAATACCAATAATGTGTTAACCACATATTTAATTATGACAATTCTTTCAAGTTTCAAATTTTGTTTATTTAATTCCATATAATTTTGAATTTTGCGTACATAGTGTACATATTTGTCCCAAAAAGATTTTACCAATAAACGAGTAAAGTTACTCATATCATTTTTGTATCACGCACAGATTAATAAATTAGAGATTGTATTTTTTACGGTGGTTCAAAATAATCAAATTTGTGATATAAAGAGTCTTCTCAAAAGGGGTTTTCAAAAATTCGAAAGGAAAACCCCATAACAGTCAGGCAATTTTGACCAGTCGGCTTGGTGGGAGAACCTTTCCATATTTGGTCTGCTCTCAGGTTCTCCCCTCTTCTGACAGCAGGCTGGTTCGTCCGGCTGTCGACAGCAAATCGTCTGAAGAAGGGCTGCTGGTATCGCCTGTCTCTATTGGTGGGCGCTCGGCGTCCTCCCTGCTCCTTCTTGTATTCAATACCAGGCTTAGCAGGCTACACCTGCTGCGTCGGGGTACTTCCGGAGGTTCTTTGCCAGTCCTTTGTACTCCTCGACTCGGCTACGGCTCTAATGGCGGTGCTTTGGTGGTGGGGGTAGGTTGGCCACAACTGTGCCGAACTGCCACGTATACGCAAGTATGCCGTCTTCCTGTATACCAGTAGCAGGCTGGTCATTACTTGCACGTGACCCCCTCCCCTTCATCCTACCACAGCAGGTGTCGGCGGTATCAGGGACGATCTGACTTGCTGGACTGCTGGCTCCTGACTGGAATGAATGGAATGGAATGGAATGACTATTGGATCTCATGTGATTACACTATATATCGAACCTGTGTCACAAATAACGGCACCTATCGCCGAGTTTCCTTGCACTACCGCCCTAGCTATGTTGTTTATTGGGTGGCGTTCAGATAGTTGAAACACCCGGTCTGAAAAGGAATTAGCACGTGCTAAGTTATTCAAGCTGCATGCGCCCGGGTGTTTAGATACTTACTTTAACACCTGATGTACATTTCAACACCTGGTCACGTTCAAAAGTGGTTTTATACTAAACAAAAGGTGAGGAAAAAGTACTGCATTTTAGAGAACAATACTAGTAGGTAGATTTAATAAAATTATATCATAGCAATTTACATAAGATTGCCACCAGAGGGAAGGTATGAAGTAGTTCAACTATATCTATCCCCAGCGAGTACCTTTAATAATACTGTCTATTGATTGCATGTATTGTGTATAATTATTATAATTCACACAGTGTAATAGCTTTCAAAGTCATCCTAACATGACTTTGAAAATACAATTATTTATGTTCACATTTTAATAGGCATAATTAAAAATACCACGTATATTATAAAAAGACTTATTTTAGACTCGAGGAAGTGAACTTTTCTCTATGTTTGTAGTAAGAATATATATGTGTAACTCATAGCCTATATAAGAAAATGGCGTATAAAGGTTTTCCAACCCTCCTATTCCTCCTCGCTATCAATAGTCTGCCTTGAAATTTCGTCTGTTCACTAGCCGTGTAAATCTATCATAGGCTAATGCACGACTGACAGATTGACCGATTTAAAATACATGCTATGCACGAGAACCTTTTCTATAAATGATCGTGTTTTCCAGTGTAGAACAACTATGGGGAATATTTCTATCTTTAATCATCTGACTGCTGTCTTTCATCACATGATCTTCTACTGCGCTCATAGTCCACACAAACTGGCAAAACCTCCTGACTTGTATCATCACTTGAACATTCTTCCACAATAATCAAGATAAACATTAACTGCAATACATTTACATTCTACAACGTGTAGCGGTTGAAGTTAGTGTCCCGGAAACAGTACGTTTTATACTGATCAGTCTATCTACGGGTACAGAGTCTGTAGACCGGTTTTCTGTCGAAACAGCAGCTGTTGCAATTGTTATTTTTCATAACTTTATCTTGTCATTATTATTTATGAAATGAAAATCAATTCTATATCCAAGATGAATCGATGACTATAATTCATTTTGTCTGTCTCGTTTAATTTTAGGGATAAAAGTGGACTAAATATTTTGACCAGTGCACATTTGATTCATTGCGCAAGCTGTCTTCAATACATTTTTTCGGACGCTGCGTATTGCCATTTCTCGACAGTGTATACCACTGTTCTTTCAACTCCGATATGTGTTTAAACGTCATTTAAAGTTTACACTTAATTTTTCAGTGTAAGCCTAGCTATGTACGATCTGTCTTAAGGTTGGAAATTTTGAATGTACTTTTCCTGCTTAAAGTTGCATCAGTATTCACAATACGCCATTTTGTACTTCGGCCTTCGTTATTTGCTAAGGATTGTGAGGAAAATAATCCTTCATTATGCGTCGGTGTTGGATAGGAAAATTCCATCCTCGGGATCAGAATTTTGCGTTAGACACAAGGTAAAGGCATCAAAATTTCACTTCCGACACTATTGTCTAAGGCTTGCCTTAAACTATATATGATATTCACGTCAAATTTGGCATCGCTAGGAAAGAGCTGAAATTGACGAGAATTGGTTGCAGCACATTACACAACATTACATACCTGGTTGTAGCACATTACACAACATTACATACCTGGTTGTAGCACATTACACAAAATTACATACTGGTTGATTTCCTGATCATGCTGACAACATATTCTTTAAACTACATTAGTTACCTTTGAAAAACATGTGTGTTGCAGAATTTGTGATGAGTAATATTTTTTTTAAAAGAAACACTGTTTAAATTTTGTAAGCCACTGCATTTCGTTAAAACTATTGTAGATCCTACAAAAGCATCCTAGGCAATATGTCCGATTGCATCAACGATTTCTTCCGCACATACATACATACATACATACATACATACATACATACATATATATATATATATATATATATATATATATATATATATATATATATATATATCACATCCGTCAGCTCTAAGGAGGATAGGTTGAGTTCTAATCGTTTAGATTAAACGGCATCGTTTCGGTTATTGCATACCGTGTACACATTTATATTATATATTGTATTATATTGCATACCGTGTACACATTTATATTGTATATTGTATTATATTGCATACCGTGTACACATTTATACCGTGTACACATTTATAAATTTGGGTAAACGTTGTAGAGTTACTAGTGTCTGACGCAAAATTCTGACCCTCGTGTGGAATTTGACCAATGCACATGAAGGATTCTATTACACTCAATTGATTTTGATCGAACTGAGTAAGTGAGGAACCTTTAAGGGATTTTTGCTTTCATTGAAAAGAGAACAGGGTGATGGATGAAGCAGTGTAGCATAATCACTTATTAAAGAATCTGTAAAAAGCACATGGAACAAGTAATTTTAAAGAATATATCTCTCTAGATCAGGGGTCCCAAACTTATTTGCTATGGCGGGCCAGATTTGATATAAATAATAATAAATAATAATATATAATAATAATAAATAATGAGTCTGGCGGGCCGTATGTTTGATACCCCTACTGTAGATCATCATAAATATTGTGTAGATAGATGAGTACATAGGTTATCACCTTCTATCTCGGGGTTCAAGTTGGATAAACGTCCAAATACGTTAATTGTAAAACTCAGCCTCTGACACGGCCTTGGCTTACAACGTACACGTGTACGGGTGTTCATCCAATTTGAACCTGTCTGTCTTTCCTTTCTTTCGTTTGATTAACGACGTGTGCGGCCATTCGGACATTTACGTCGAACCTGTCTGTCTCAGTTGGTAAGCTTTATATACCCACCCGCCATGCGTGTCCAAAACTATTAGGATGAAAGAGCTTGAAACGCATATGAACCAACACACTAGGCAAGTAAAAACTAACACTAAGCTGTATGCACGGACAACCTGGATCTCATCAAAAATGAAAACAAACTAATAATTAATGGGTCTGATGAAACAAATGAAAATTAAAACCCACCTACATCTTAACAAGGACAACGATAACAACAACAATTATCATCATCATTATCATCATCATCATAAAATACTTTTGTTCATTAAAGGACCTCAGTAAGCTGTGGAAGTCACAATTTTAGACCACTAACATACCAACTGGCATGTGCCTTCACTTTAGTATTACAATACAGAATGTTCGTAATGAGTCACTGATAATCATTTAAATTCTTGGCTATTTTTGATATCCTTTTACAAGCTGGGTCAGTTCGTCCACAACTGTCGGCATTTTAGGGCGATTATTGGGTGTTCTATACCGGCATTTATCCATCAACTCCTTGAGTGCACGCGAGGGGTGGACTTCCTTCCATTCCGGAATTGTTTTGCCATCTCTGAGAACATTGTACACACGCTCACCATACCATATCTCCCACAACAACAGGCCGAAGCTGTAAACATCACTGGCGTAGGTATGAATATTTAGGGGGTTTACTAGGATTTCCGGTGCATGGTATAGTTTGGTCCCAACATCTCCTCCGATAGTCGTGATTTTGTTCTGTTCCCTTGATACTCCAACATCGGATATTTTAACAATTATATTTTGCTCATGAATTTTCATCTATAAGAAGAAAAAAAAAAACAATACATAAATAGGATCATTATCCTTGGTAAATAAAAACAAATATCAAACAAAAATAAGATATTCCAGGCAGTGACAAGTTACAATATAGTCTAACCAAAAGGCATGAATGTTAAAATTTTTTAAAGTTTTTGCGAGGTACATAAGAAAGTTTTCGATATACAAGAAACACATTTCTTTTCAAACACATCCCATAATCATTACTCGAAAATACACCTACTTTAAACTAAGCATTTTTCCAAAAATAAGTCGAACACAAATTACTTATGACTACTATAGGCCTTCGCTTATGAGTAGTAGTTATAATATATTTTCCCATTCACTAACCCTACCATCCTCAAAAATAAAATTGTTAGAGTCAACACCCTAGTCCCCGATCAAAAATTTCTACAAATTTGTTTCTGGTCACAGAATCCTACCCACCAACCCGATTCATTCTTTTAAATTCCCGCGAACAACGTAACTATCCTCACATAAATAAAAAAAACACCCTGCCATCAGAAATAAAACGTTTTTTGTTGTTGGGGTTTTTTTAAAAAAAAATTTAAAACAACACAACTGTAAAATTTATACAAAATGTCATGGCCACATAACATTACCCCGCAAACACTGGTGTTTAGCTATAACTCGAACTCGATCTCTGACACATTTGCAGTGCTAAGTTAACAAGAAAAAAAAAAATAAAAGCTTCAAAGAAGGATGGATGAAGATCAAATATTGAGAATTACATCCGAAATCATACTTTAAAAAATGGTAGTAGAAAATAGACAATATTGAACAAGTCCCAGGAAATTGACACTAAGAAAGAGACCCTAACCAGCCAGCTGGGAAGCACGAGTGACAGCTCTAATCTCAGACTCGAGAGCGCACAGGGCGATACAACCAGAGATACTCCGACTTAAACACACATGCACTGCTAAGATGAAAAGTCAAAAAAAAAAAAAATACATGGATATCAGTACACGAGACAAAAAAGTACAGGGTTCATCATAACACCACATCCTAAATCCACAACGGCCAAAACTGTTTAGGTTTACAGCGTCAACATCGGAAAGGCTTGAGTGTTAAGATACTTCACTTTATATTATTGAAATATTTATGCAAGTACGATCATACTCGAACTTAGTACCTCAGCCACTGAACTATACCACCATCCATTTTTTTTTTATACAGACAATACTCATCAATCCAGCCACCTACTAGTACCTACTTTGTAATGAGGGTCATACACTAGAAAATATGTGTCAGAAACAGTATCCATCTTACTACTTAAAATACATGAGTACTTAATGCACTGTAGCCATAACAATACCATATTCAATCTTACCGATACCAAAGCTAGCCAGTTAGTGTATAGCAACGGACATGCGTCATGTATATGGTTGGTATTCAGATTTTAGTCATTATTTATTTATTGATCTAGTGCAAAATATTACTCGTCTGTTTTATTAGTAGATTTAGAACTAAAATCACTAGGACCTTTTAATGACATGTCTCCCGACATGTTATTTATTTAACATGAAAAACATATAACAGTCATATTGTAAAGATGTATTATATTCCCATCTTCATCTTTAATGCTGGTATTCAATCTGCTTATTGTACTTCTTCTTAATTGTTTGCAATGCACGTAAAGATTGTATGAAACAAGGTCACCATGAAAAAGATTTTTAACAGGTGAAGACTATAGGAAACTTCAGTAATAACAGTTCAAGTAACTTTTGGTGTTATTGGTGTAGTAGAGGAAAATGTATAACTTTTTAGGTTTCATAAGCCCTAAGATTGCATCTGATTCAGTAGATATCTTTATATATATATATATATATATATATATATATATATATATATATATATATATATATATATATATATATATATATATATATATATATATATATCTGGCTATTGAATCCAAACAAATGTACTTGGTTATATACGCTGAGTAGTTATTGCTCGGCGTGATAACAACTTTGAATTATGTTTTAACCAATCATTATTAATGTTTTCTTTATTGTCGTGATTAGCAGTCATTCCCATTTAACTTTTTTTTGCGTACATTTCAAGGTTAAAGAAACCATCAGCAATTAAACCGTTTTTTTCATTAATATTATTAATGTAATATACTATGTTGCTTTTTAAGTCACTGGAAGAACTGTCATAACAGACTAGAAAAATGTCTTCTCTTTAATGAAATGGACAGATTATCATTTCTGTTATCAATTGGATTTATAAAATACATTTTCTTTTTAGGTTGATCTTCTGTGTTAATATAACATTTTATTTATGTAGCGTACATTAAAACTGATAACATTCAAACAACCAATAATTACATATTTTCTATTTACGGTGAATCATTGAAGCATCTTACCTCGTTCTAATTGAATTGTAAGCTTCTCCATAATTTCGTTCTCTTTTGTCTTTTCCTCCTCTTTTTTATTTTAAAACTCTTGAATATTTTGGTTTCTGTATATTTATTTTCTTCCTTATTGCATTTATCATCTCCTTGTATCTCTAATTCTCAGTAATTGTCAAATAAAATTCCCCGTGACTTCTTTCATGTTCGCTCGTTGCCTTACTAACCATGTCATCTTCCCTGGTTGCATTTATATCTGTTTGCGTCTGTTATGCTTATATCCTTATGCCGATATCATTATCTTTCATTGCCTTACTAACCATGTCATCGATATTGTTAAATTTACTTATGGCAGTGGTTACTATTTCATCATCTTGAAAAACTGTTGAATATTAGATTGTCTTTAAAACATTGTGAAAAACCCTAGTCAAAACCCACTAAAAAGTAGAAGAGTAGTAAGCCCTATTGTTTTTTCTGTAATTCCTATTTTAGCAGCTGCAACATCCATCCCACCTTAAGCAGTTTTCGTGCTAATCTCTACCCAGTTTAAAAAACCCTTCATTCTCTTTACACCTTGGTAATGTTCCATCGCATTAATTAAATCATTCATAATTTCGTTATTTTCAACCTAAATTTAATGCCATTATCGGTAGGTGGTAATATTGGATATAGTGGTGATGCAACTGGTATTTCCTCTCCCATTTAAATTTAGGGAATGGACAGCTTGAACTTAGGATTTGTTTATGATTTATCAGGCTTTCCTGGTGTTTGTTTATATTTCATGATATTGCTCACAAACATGTTTGGTTTGCTCACAAACATTTTCGTTTTCTTTGGTTTGATTTTCAACATTGGAATGAAATTATTCTTAGGTTCACTAGCACAAATTTTTCGCTTACGCTATTTTTTTTTACTTATTTATATTGTTTGGTAATAACCCTTGTGATATCGGATAATTAATCGAAACTGATCGAAAAAGAAATAGAAATAATCAACTTTATGACTTCTTCAAAATCGATATTTGTTTGGTGAATCTACTGACATCGTAAAGACTGTCTTAAAAAGCGTGCTGTAACTAATTCTAACAGATAAATTTAATGGTGCATGGTAATCAGTAGTAATTATATCATTTGTCTCATTTGCCATTTACCACTGGAAAGTTCTGCTTCTGCCACATAGTTTCTGGAAATTAATTTGCCTGTTCTTTAACTAAATTAACTGGTTCTTTTTTGGGCGACTTATCAGAAATAACAGTTTTAAAAGAAATAGCTTTTTGAATACATCAATTTAACACCTAATCCTAATACAACAATTATGCTACCTATCAAGTTTGAGCTACTTGTAACATCTTGAGTACTCTCTTTCACAAGCTTCCTTTTATCTTGCTTTTGTTTTATCTTTTTTGCTTTGGCTTTTGCTCAAATTCTTGTGAACGTTTTCCGACTTGTTTACCTTGTTCAGCTCTATGTGTATTTTTATTCCTTTATAAAGTTACCTTTTCAAGTGGTTTGTCAAGCTTAGGAGTTACTTCAGTTTTTCTGTCACCACCTTCCATTTATTTTGCAACAAAATTAACAGTTAACGTAAGCTTGATCTTAAGGTTAGTTACAAATAATTCACCATCGTGTTTTAACTGAACTTTTTTTTACCTTTAAATCGTCCTAAACTCATCTTACACAAAGACAGTAGTATAATTTTAGTAGTACAAATTAATTGAACAGTTAGAAGAATATAAATGGAGAACAGAACATCCTCAAAGTGCAACACAAAAAAGTCGTAACTGAATTCAACAAGCACGCTTTTTTGTAAACCTTGTTTATAATATATTTAAACAATTACAAAAAGAAGAAAAAAAAAACAACAAATAAAAACTGGCTGCAATGTACAGCCTATCATGTGCTGAAAAAAAGCGTTAAGTCCACAACCCCTCTACCACCACTCCAAACAAAGTACAGAAAATGTATTCACTAGTCAAACACAAGATATATGACAGCTAGTGGTAATAGGTCTAAAACTAATAAAATGAAATCAAAAAGAGAAATAAAAGAACAAAATAAAAAGGTAGCAGATTTTAACACTATCAACTTGATAATTTCTGATATGTTGAATTACATTCTTTAACCTGTTTAATATATTGTAAATGTTTAACTACATAATATATACTAATACTCATGCAATAACAACAGATGCCTCAAATGTGATCAGTGGAACAAATTTATCGATTACAAAGCATCCAGTAAACATTTATTTAGCGTGCATTTCAGTTTTGTGCTTTCGTAATTTTCGAAATTTGTTTTTTTTGTTTTGTTTGTTTGTTTGTTTGTTTGTTTATTTCTTTGTTTGTTTGTTTTTTGTTTTTTTCTTTTGTTCCTCACCTTCTTCTTTTGACTTTAAATATTTGTATGTATTTAAATGTTTTCTAGCTTGTAGAAATATGTACTCCAAACCTAAATGATAAAAAACCCAGTGAAGTATCGAATTATATTTGTTGTCTTGTAATCTTCTTTTAACTATCTCTGCGCAAATCGTTCAAATGATCAAATTGGTAAACGTTTGCTCATCAGACACGTTATTCCTGGTATTACGATATCTAACAATGATTTTGATAGTTTTGTTGATCTTGCAATCATACAATAATTATACGTTTTCTTGAATTGCATATTCAGTTAACTTGTTACCAGTTATTTCTTGGCATATCCAATTTTCTACACTCATTTTTTAAATAAATCCCATTTATCTTCTTTTTCTTCATCGTTTATCTTGGTGCTATTTTTATCTTTATCAAAACTAATTCTTTTTAGGTCGTTTTTGATCGATTTACATAGTGCAAAAATGACAGAGGTTGTTGAACGTACTCTCGAACAAACCTTTGATAATCCTGTTTACAATGAAGTTGAATATGAGAAACAAACCTATGATGCAATGATTGATGATCCTTTACAAAAAAGGTTATTACAGCTACATGTATTATATCATCAACTACTGGTCTAACCAAAGCAAATTTTGCACAAAGTTTAACAGGAAGTGGAAGAGGGAAAAATGATGGTGGTCGTGGAGAAAAGGTTGCACAGAGACAGTCACTGATAAAGTTAAAGGAATGGTTACCAATTATATTTTGAGCTATTTAAAAGAACAACAGCGGCATTTCCTGATATCATTGACAGTGTAACAAACTTTTTAATCAGCCGAACAAATTACTTTTTATTAGCTGATCATGTTGTTTGTTTACGCATCAGTTGTTATTTGCAGTTGTAAACAAAGGTTTCTAATTACCGGAAAACAAGGCAAAAAGCGTATGTAAAAATTATAATCTATTTAAAAAGTAAATTAAGCCAGCTTCTGAAACCATGGCAAGAATTCTAAACGATTGTTTATTTCTTTCCTGAGAGAAGCGAACAAGTTCTCGATCTATGGCTAATAAATCATGAGCTGTTTGAAATGAAACGATAACAAGACACTCACCATGTTCGTCCTTCTTGTTTATATAATTCTTTCTCACGTTCTCGTCTTTTATTTCTTTATTTATCTTTGGACGAATTATTGTTGTATCCAATTATGTTACCAGTTCTCATCGCCATATCACTAGGTAACAACAATGTACCATCAACTCCATTAACATAGTTTTGTCTAACCTATGTATCTAACATATATTGCTACAATCTTATTGTAATATTTTTATTTCAGTCATCGCCTTGTTCACCTAAAATTAATTGTTTAATCAATATTTTTACAGTATCTTGAACAGCGTAAACAGATTGGGTAATATATGTTATATTTTGTACTTGAGTGCCTAAAATCCATATCACAAAAGACATAATACTGTGATTTAATCTCGATAATCTTTCTTCTGTCAAACCATTATTATCTTGCAGAAATAAATATATCCATGCTATTTGATTCATCGCATGTCCTCAGCGAAGTTTTAACTTCCGCAGGCATTGTTCTCCAATATTCAATAGTTCCAGCGCCATAACTATAATGCCGTTTGTATGCTCTTTCCTTATCAACTGGTGTATGTTCTCCAATACTACAACGTATAATTTTATGTTCTTCATAACCATTACTAAGAGTTTTATTTTTACCAATAATACATTAAAAATAAGGATGAGGAAATGTTAATTTTATTGCACATTATGTTAATTATTTTTAATATATTTTATTGTTGTTTAATATTAACAGTTTCTCCATCAGATAAACATCATGAGAATTCGGACAACAGTTCTCGTATCTGCAGCAAATATAAAACCTGTACATCAATTTTACTAACTGGAGTACACTTTTATATGATAAATGATATTGTTGCCATCCATACTGCCCAGTTTAATTTATTCTGCTAATATTTCAAACCACACTGTACTCTGTTCATTGAATCATCACTGTCAAATTTTAAAGTGCATTTGTCAAAAATATTAAATTTCTTGTATGTAAAATATTTATTTTCAATACAGTATATCTAAATCTCTTTAAATGTATATAATGCCTTTTTTTTAACTTGAGCGAAAAACCGAGTTGCAGGACCAGAGTAAGATTCACAGCTTGTTCTTTTTGTTTCTTTAAATTTAAAGTCGATTTTTTATTTGTAATACATTTTCAGACCTTAACTCAATCGCGAACTTTTCATATAGTAGTTTCGGTTGTAGATACTGGTGGTTCAGTTCGAGTATAATCGTACTTGCATAAATATTTCAATAGTTTGAAGTGAAGTATCTTAGCGTTGACGCTGTAAACCAAAAGAGTTTTGAGCGTTGTATATATAAGGTTATAAACCCTGTACTTTTAGCTCGTGTACTGGTATACGTATAGATTTTTACTTTACCTTTTATCGTAGCACTGCATGTGCGTTTAAGCGGGGATTTATCGGACTCAATCGCGCTACGCGCTCACGGGTCTGAAATTAGAGATACGTCATTCGTAGCTCAGAGTTGGCTGTTTAGTGTCTATCTGTTAGTGTCGCTTGCTCTAGAATCGTTAAATGCTGTCTAATTTTTACTGTCATTTACTAAAATTATGATTCAGAAGAAATTGTCGATATTTGAGCTTCATCCGTCATTTAACTATAGTTCATATTTTTTATACTTTGTACTGCTAATGTTCAAGACCTCAGGCTCTGGCTCACACGGTTTGCGCTTGAACCAGAGTTATAGCTACAGCACTAACAGTTCCGAATTTGCAGGGTGATGTTCTTTGGTGGAAAGTTTGTAAGAAAACAATTATGGTTGGGTGTTGTTGTTGTTGTTGTTGGTGTGGGTTAAATAATATATATTTTTTCTTTAATTCAGGATGGTTGGGTTAGGGACAGGGAAAAACTAGTATAACTACTACACCGATATTTTAACTTTTTAAGGAATTTCATTTTGACGGTATGCCAGATCAAGAAATGTTTTCAACAAAACAACAAATGGAAACGGCAAAATGTGAGTTAATAATATTGTTCAAAATATTATCTAAATGCGCACAAGCAAAGAGAAAGTGTCACTGACCGAAGAGAGGACAATGGTAAGCCTGATGGAAACATGCGGAAATATATAATGCAAGAAATAAAGTCTCCACGAATCTTGTAGAAAGTTTCAAAGGGCAAAGGAGAGATTTTGGGTGGCAGGCAATTAACAATTATGAATAATAAACGGTATAGTCTTCCAGATCTCACACAAATGGTTCCCTTAAAATATGTCAGACGCGCGCGTTTTTGTGTATATGTGTATTGATATATAATGAATAGTGTAAGAATAAGTTAAGCATACAGTGGAGAACAACAAAGGCCTATGTATTAACGTTGTACCAGGAACAGAAAAAAACAGTCGGATGGAGAGGGAGCTAAACTGAGATTTGTATTATAGGTGTTTTGACTGTGTAAAAAAGTGTGTATATATATATATATATATATATATATATATATATATATATATATATATATATATATATATATATATATACGAATAAATAATATTATCATACAGGTTAGAGAATTTTAATTCGTACTCTACGGAGATTCGAACCCGAATCTGCGCATATTTAAATATTCTGTTAATGTTATCAAGCATTCTCCTCTTCTCTATATAGTGTTACAAATATACACCAAACAGAGCGGAAAGTGCTATCCCTGGATCCTATTTGTGTGTGTATTTGTAATTATATATATATATATATATATATATATATATATATATATATATATACAGAGAGAGAGAGAGAGAGAGAGAGAGAGAGAGAGAGAGAGAGAGAGAGAGAGAGAGAGAGTGAGAGAGAGAGAGACAGAGACAGAGACAGACAGAGAGAGACAGAGACAGAGACAGAGAATTACAAATATACATCAAACAGAGCGGAAAGTGCTATCCCTGGAGATATGCTTGATAACATTACCAGAATGTTTAAATACGCAGACATACCCATATGTCGACCCATTAATTAATTCTCAATACTGGGTCGACATGCGGGTATGTCTGCTATGCACGAATACCTACCTATACCACCGACCTTGCAGCATCATTCTTTGGTTATGTGTGCATGGTCGAGATGGTATAGGGGTTGGTGCTTATAGACAAGGCGATGGGCGACGTAACCCGCGGAACTGGTTTCAAATCTCCGTAGAGTACGAATTAAAATTTTCTAACATGTATGATCATATTATTTATTCATATATATATATATATATATATATATATATATGCCTAAATTTCTGTCTCCGATTGCACTTCTCTATACTCACATACACAAAGACACACACATAAAAAATACTCATACGCATACATGAGACAATTTTCGCTTTGTGATTCCAGTAAATATATAAATCAAAGTACATCAGGGACTAAATCTACAAATACTTTCTTTTCATATTCCGACTTAAATGCCGCTCTTTGTTTGAAATGCCTTCCCTTTGTTTTAGAAATTATTAACCATACGATCGTTTCATCAAGTAACTGTGCATGTATGTCTTTTCCTTTAATTTGGGTAACTTATGTTTTTGCCTAGAAGAAAAAGCATAAATTATGTAGAGTTTTGAAATATTGACGTGTTTTGTGTTCATTCATTGTTTCTTGTCTTTACTATTAAAAGCAGATAATACTGTTGTAGCCAGTATTGCAAATATAATGCTCAATGTCGTCAGCTAGCTACTGAATCTCTTCGCGTCATACACAACAAATGTTTATCATATCACACTATAGCGATGAATCATTAAAAAAAAGTTATCTGCACATACCAGAAAGTTGCTGGCCTTAACATCTCGGTGAATGATGCCGTTCTCGTGAACAAACAATAGACCCTTGGCCGCTTGCAGTGCTATATCCATGGCGTATGGAACAGACAGCTCATTTAGATCAACAGACTGAGTACGTATTGCGTGATTCTCTGGTCTGTTCGTTCCAGGAAAAAGAATTTGGTTAGCATGGTCGTTCGAAGGGATCAGCGAACCTGAGGCAATTTGTTTACCGAGGTCGGTATCGCATAACTCCATTATCAGGAATAGTTCGTAGACATCCTCTGTTATGGAATAGGTTGATCCAAAATAACTGACGATATGAGGAAAACGTCCTTCTTCTGAAGACTTAACCTTATTCATTAATTGTCTGCAATACCAAAAAAAAGTCACTAAATCATGTGATTCTACAAAATGATAACAGTATTGTTTAAAAAAGATTTAATGCATTCCTAAGTGTTTTTGCAAACACTCTCTTTTCATTCTTCTATAATGTTTGGCAAGATAAGGGCTTTGAAACAAGAAATGAAAATGTTAAATCTAAGTCACCAAGAATGGTTATGCTATGAAAGTTTCTTATTATCATCAACAATAAACCTTGGACTATGCTAAGACTATCCAATTTCAACGAATATATGGTAAACAATCAGAAGTCGTGTAAATAGAAACAATGAAGCTATAAAGCAAGGTAATTAATAATTGCTATTGGACTTTTGACATCATGATAAAACAATACTCATATACAGCATAGGTGCCATCTCAGACTAACTTTGCCTATTCATGGGTACTATTTTGAATTTTATCTCCTTACACTCTTGTCGCAAGTAGAAATTTATATTGAGGCAAATGCTTCATTGAATATTGTCTTTATTTTTTCATTGCTTATCATATTAATACAGAATATATGTTTATACTTATCAAGAGGGACAAACACATCAAAAAGATATTCACTTAATGATGTCAAAACACTCGTAATAATGGGTGGCTGTAATTCAAATGCCTGCACCACATATACACACTTTACACGAATGAAGGCAACTACGTCAAAGACAAACGTCGTTTCTAATAATATTTTGAGATGAGAATGCAGCCAGTACCTCATGAGAAAACATTCTCTGAAGATGGAAGTGTCGTCTGGGAGTGCACCGATACGGAATTGTCTGTTTATCTTTACAGCAATTGGTACAACGTTTCCATCTTGTTCTAACTGTCCTTTCACAACCATTCCGAACCCGCCAGACCCTATGAGGGACTCTCGATATATCTCGAGTTTTTCGTTGTCAATTTCATGTCTCATCACATTCGAAAGGTAGAATTTTGTACAGTCATCGGTGATTTGTTTGAAACAATTGTTATCCCCAGATGGAGCGTCCTTTTCATATGAAATCACCTTAGCTAATTCTTGGAGTGACTGCAGTCTGTTAAATACTGATGAGCCTATACACTTAATCATTCTCTGGGCATTATGTGGTACGTTTTGTAATCTTGCCGATGCAATTGATTGAAGGTTTCTCTTCGCATTACTCAAGATTATGTGCGTTTGTCTTTTCATGTAGTTGACATGGTCAGAGTTAAATAACTCTTCATTGTCGAGTTGATCTTGCAGATAAAACTTGTCGTGCATAAAAAGGGCAAACGGAACAAGCGGCAAAAACAACCAAAAGCCCATCATAATTATCGTTGTTCGTACTCCACGAAGGACCTGTTCCAGTCTATCCTGATCGATGTCATGATCTCCGTGCATAGGTCCAAGAATTGACACTTTAGGTTCCTCATTCATTTGTTCCTTAACAAGCTTCTCCAGTGTTTCCCTCGCTGATTTCACGTAGTCCTCATATTATGCCCGTGACGTCATTGTCACTAATTATTGTACACGTGATCCGCTCTATGATCTCTTCATTCAGTTCTTTCTGATAGACATACCACCTCTCTCCTTGTTCTAGGACAGGAACTTGATCTTCTGACCACTGAGAAAGAGCAGATTCATTGGTTTCTATGCATATTTTGATTGTATGCTTCAGATTTGTGATGGCTGTCATCTATAGGTCTTTCAAAATCTGTTGCGCCTGCTCTCGTTTTTCATCGAGTTCAAGAAGAATTTGTTCGAGACATCTTAATTGGTAGGTTATCTCCTGTTTTAGTTTCCTTGGAGAGTTTTGTTACTCTTTGCTATTTTTCTCTAAAGCGTATGTCTTCTCCAAAACATTCATTAACCACCTGAAGGGAATAAATATTTCAGAATCATATGCAAAATATAGATAAAATGTCATCTAGATTAATTAATAATATTTTTATTAGTGAATGCGTTAAAATATCATTTTGGGTATAAAAGAGAAAACAAAATAATATTCTATTCGTTCAGAATAGATTGTGATGGTTACATTATTTAGTATACCTTTAGAACTATTTATACTCTAAAACTGTTATACACAATAAATGTAATATAAATTCAATAAGCATATAATTATCAATCCCAAATCACCTTCCCTGAGTTAGTTGAAAATTATTTTGATATCTATTTCTCACAGATGCTCCCAGATATCTTGAACAGAGTTTGAATTATACATATGTTACACGTTAGCTAAATCAAGAGCTTTTGTTTCTTCTTACCAGCTGTGGGTTTCGAGCTTGAAGTGGATAGCTTTCTCAACAATGCTGCAAATATGATGCATAAAATCTCAATATCCTTTCGAAATGTTTCCTTGTGACATATCTTCCAGGGCCTAAAAGCACATATGATGAGAATATTTTTATTTTTTACCGAATACATATATAATAAGAGTCATTTATACAAGCAATTTTTACTTCTCCTTAAAAATGCAATGAAATTCTTAAAATCGAGTTTTCTCTCATCGTTGACAGGTTCACGAAAAGTAAAAAAGAATACAAAATTCAGAAGCAAACATAAGCCGATAAAAATTAGAAATAAAACAATAAACCACACTGGATACGACACGAAGCCACTAGAACATAAGAGACATGATTGTACACAAATCTGCACATTTAACGAAATGTTTTGGGGGTAACGGGTATTTTGTATTACAAGCAGCACAGATGCAAACGTTTCACGCCATCGCAGCCTTCTAAAATCATCAATCAATTACAAAAAGTGGCACACACACTTCGAAAAAATTACCTGTGTTGCACTAATGGTTAAAACCTGCTGTTTTGTGATACTTGGGCATTCATTCTGAAGCCGTCGAAGAACATCCGCTTTTAAGCTCTCTGCTCTGGCGGATGGCACCAAGTCCCATTTGTTGCAGAGGAAAAATGCGCAAGAAGGATTGAAAATGGTATTCCCGTCCTCCATATTTTGTTTTAGCATGTTCATTATCCGATGTACGTTACAGAATAGGATGTGTTGCTTTAGTAGATATACACACAAAGAACAAAGTAACTTTAAGGGTAAAAACATATGCCTTTCCAGAAAACACATGTCGAAACAAGCCAACAGAATAAACTAAAATATAAATGGAAAGAGCAAACTTAAAGACGATGCCTTGTGAAAAGGTGGAGTAAATAACTTTATGAAAATTGCTATTTTTACATAGCTAAGGGTCCAAGCGATCCAAAATCACTTCTAATACTTATTGTTGGTATCCATTTTCTTGCGCTACTTTCAGTTTTATATATAAGTGAGGGTAACTTAGGGAAACAACACCCTGTCATCAATAGTCCATAAAATAATAGCTAAATGAACTTTTAAAAATTCATCAAATTTGAACAGGGTGAAAATCATAGACTTCTATTATCAAATACACAAAAAGGTGTATATTGCTGAGTGAAGTTTGTCAGTATAATGAACTTATTGAGATCGCATCAGGTTTTCTCATCAGAAAGCCTGCGTGGCCGATTTATCATTTTCTTTCACAGAATTGTTGTTGTGATTATTTAAATTGTATATGCATTTTCTATTTGTTTATTTAACATGAGACAGTAGTTGCAACCACGTCAGTTTACGACCAATTTCTCAGAGTTTTTAACGCCACAATACAATACACTACTCTCGCCACGTACAACATTTAATTTCTTTGTGCTCGATATCTCTCATTCTAATAAAATGATATAGCAAAATAAGTATGCAACCTTGAAAGGTTAGAAAATTTCATCTTAAACATTAATGTTTACTTAAACAGAGGGAGTTTGAAACACGCACACACACACACACATCTATATCGCGTGAGGGATGCGATAGCTAGAGATATACCCACCACCACCCCATATAAAACAATATCGCACTTCCGTATAGCCAAAAGTTGTAGTTAAGTATTTGGTTAAACGTTTATCATACGGTAATTTTTTAATCATGCCTCTTTCAACCACAGGACATGGCCCTCAGGCTGGAAAGGGAGTTACGGTTTGCTATGGGTACAATATGAAAATTGCCGAATGATAATATTATTTATGCTTTTTGTTACGACTTGTTTCCACTGAAGACCTTACTTTTGGAACTAAATTCGCAGAAATCGTTCTTATTTAGTTCATCCATATATTGTGTTTGTGGTATTTTGACAGAAACATTTTGACTATTTTTTCTGTTTTCGTCATTGACAAAGAAAAGGTACTTTAAATTTTAATTTAAGTTCTTGTTAAAGGTAAGAATTCCGGCACACATGCAACTGTGTCCTGCTGTGTTCCACATTAGATTCTGCTGCAGTAATCTACGATATACAGCCAGGAACAGTGGCACCCCTCTAACGTCATAGCATTCCATGTCACGTAATATTTACCATGACAAATGTCCGCATCAGGCAGGTACGTGCATGATACGAATGGATGCCTGACATTCACTTGACGTAATTGACCAAATAAGAACTTTTTTCGTCATAGACGAAACACACACACGCACACACAGAGAAATAGATATATATCACCAATCCACTGCAATGTGTTGTTGCGGATATAAACATTTCCAAATGTTGTCTGTAGAAGCATGGAGTACCCTGTCTGATTCGACCCCATGATGGTTTGCGTTGTTAATTACAACGATGTAAGCATCGCAAGTTTCCATTCTCGGTTGCAGGTAGGAGAAGTCATCGGCGTTGTCACCAAAGCCAGGGCTGTCCACAAAAGTCACTCGAATGCCACTGTATTCCTGGTAATGCATGCATATAAAATGTTTTTTTAATATTACATATCCCACTCTATAATTACAAACCGATCTCAAACACAAAAATTTGGAAACTGACGTCGTTGAGCATAAGGATAAACGTTATGAATTCGCAAATTAGTTTATCTTTAAATAAGCCTTACTAAGTTACAGTAGTGTATATATATATATATATATATATATATATATATATATATATATATATATATATATATATATATATATATATATATATATATACCATAACACTTAGTCATATCTTTGGTCATTTTTCAATATTTTGATCGTCTTTTATAGAAGAAAAGGCTAAAGACAATATTTTTTAAACTTTTTTTTATCAAAAAGTTTACTTTTCTACCCATTTTATTGACTTTTACTAAATTTTTGCATGTAGGGAATTCAATAGGATTTAACTGGAATTGTCGAGACATTTTTCAATACAATATTTATACCTAGATGTCTAAGAATTTTAATTGATTTTAACATTTAAAACCAAAAACTTCATATTTTGCATGTTTAAAAAATTTTATGAAAGAAAATATAGTATATGTCATGAATGAAACGATTGAGAACTACAAACAAGTCAAGTTCAAATGAAAATGAATGTAAGCATTACTTTTCATCCTGATGTTGAACGAAAATATTGTTTTATATCAACAAGTTAAAATGTATTTGAAAATAAAAATGTCGAAGATAAGCATGATATAATGAAAAATACTAGAAAAATTAATGATCTTATGATGATGGAAGGATTTTTAATTTTTATTGAAAACATATTGAGTAATGAATTAAAAACAAGCAGATATGTAGCCGTATTGGCTGGACACATGAATGTACAACTACCAGATTGGGTCCATAATAAGAAATGGACAATAAATATAAAGAACAAAGACGATAATTTATTTTTTCTATGCAACAGAGTCAATAAATAACACACCAATTATACGTATGGATAGACTTACCAAGTATAATATTACAACTAATAAAAATTCTTTAGTAAAAGCCCATTAAATGTTCAAGATACACACTTTTTCGAAAACGTATTTACAACTTCCTTTAATATATATCAAATAGTTTCAGGAGAGAGACAAATAGCTCCACTTGGTAGAACAAAAACCTCTACAGAAGGAAATCACTTTAATTTTCTATTACACAAAAATAATTACATAGAAATTACTAATCTAAATAGGTTACAACTAAACATACACTAAGATTTCATCTTTGTTGTAACGGCAACTTCCATCACTATTCTGTTATTAAATTTAAAAATCCTGAAAGATATTGTTTTTAAAATAATCCATGATTTTTTTTCTAAATTCAATTGGCTATATAGAATTCATAAGCACAAGAAAAACAATAAACATAACTTTGATGCTTACGCAGACCTTGAATATACTACATCTGAATATAAAACAGTAATACGTGTAACAAGTAACACCCATAAGCACATATCCTTAGGTTACTGCTTATATCTAGCATCAAAATATACTAAATACGAACCTTATATATATATGTGTGTGTGTGAGAGGACTGTTTAACTATATTTTGCGATGATATCAAGGATCTAACATATATATTCGCTAGATATGAACCATACGCAAGAAAATTTCCAATAAGTATTCACAATTTGAAACGGTTCAACATTTGATTATTAAAGCCCTAGAAAAATAATCCATCTAGATGAAGAAATGGGTGTAATACTAAAAAATACTGAGAGATATACGACTTTTAGTAAGACTTATTTCATAAAGGAAGTGACTAACAAACATGGTAACTAAGTTAAGATATATAAGACAGAAAGACTTGATTTTTAACTTTGTGCCACAATATCTAAGAATAGTATTCAATATCTTAGAATATGATAACGTTTATCATACAAAAGACATATTAAGAACATTCCATCAGAGTTCTCGAGGAAAAACAAATATCATACGAGTATATGAATTATTTTGAATTATTTAATAAAACACAAAAACCACCACACGAATAATTTTATAGTTCCTTAATAAACGATAATATAACTAAAGAAGACTATGATTATGCTAATAAAGTATTTGATTATTTTAAAATGAAGAATTACGGTCTTGTTCCTGTCCACTATTACTCATCTCCAGGACTGTCAAATGATGCCTCATTGAAGATAAGTGGTGTACGATTTGAACCATTAAATTACATGAATGTGTATATATTGATAGAAAGGAATAATCATAGGTGGAATATATATGATTTCAAACAGATATAACAACTATATTGATAAATAAGGAAAAATAAAAAGTAATGGTGTATCTGCTAAAAATAAATCAAAATCACACATTGTGCATTTAAATTTAAAAAAAACTTGTATAACAGAGCTACGTCTCAATCTCTTCCAACCAGTGACTTTGCATAAGCATCCAAAGGACAACTAGAAAATGCATTCAAGAATACTTTTGAAATTGGAAAGCTGATGAAAAGGGCGGTCTTACTTTAGAGATGGACCTAGAAATGCCAAGAGACCTAAATGGCCTATTCAAAGATTACTCGGAAATACCACCATATCAATTAGAACTTATTTCAAAGGAATTAGGATTATTGACCGACACACTCAAGTTTTATGTACACTATATAACAAGGAGAAGTTCTTAATCTATAAGAGAGAATTGAAAATAATATATGATATTAGGAGCTTAACTAAAATAAATAAATAAATAGGGTTATAATATTTAAATAAGAAAAATGCTTTAAAAATACTCTGATCTGAAGACTAACCTCAGAAAACAAGCAACCAACGATTTGTATAAGGATAAAAATATACTGATCTGAAGACTAACCTCAGAAAACAAGCAACCAACGATTTGTATAAGGATATATTCAAAGGGATGCTTAATCACCTGTTTAGTAAACAAATATAAACTCATAGGAAAAGGGAGAGAATTCACATTACTAGTTACAGAGATCGGTTTAATAAGTATCACGTTAAACCAAATCATAATGGTAGAACTATAACAGATGAGGATATTGTACTTGTTGAGAAGTCTGAACAGACAATATCTGCTGTTACACCAATTTATGGTGGATGTACCATCATAGAGGTATAAAAACTATTAATATAAGACTTTTATTCTAATGTTTTGAAACAACGATACAAATAAAATTAAAATGAATGGCCACTGATACGGACTCACTAACATTTCAAGCAGAAACTGATGACTTTCATCAAGACATGGCTCAGATGTTTGACACTTTATAAAAACTGTTTATTTAATGTAAAACGGTTTGAACATCCAGGTAAAAATATCAGATCTTTAAAACATGCAATAGTTAGAGAAGAATTTGTTTTAAAAAAGCACTATAACCACTTGATAATAAAGTAAGACTTTTAAATTCTTTGGCATCTGAAACGTATGGCTATGTTAATACCCAATGATCTCAATAACCAAATCGTATGGCTATGTTAATACCCAATGATCTCAATAACCAAACCATATGCCTATGTTAATACCCAATGATCTCAATAACCATAGGATACTTCATATGTTCTCAAAACTTCTGTGCATGAAGAAACTTTTTATATCTATTTCATTTAATATGATATGTATAACCTCTTTTTACCACATAACTTCCATACTCACAATATTGGTAACAGGACATAAATTTATTATCATTAAATATCGACATTAAAAATGAACTGGAAAAGTAATACATTTTTAATGTAATGCCAATTACATATATCTTTAGAATAGCTCAGGAAAATTAACTTGCTAGTTCATGTTAAATAAATGACAATAATCTCATTAACCCTACGGCTAATATCTGTATGAAGTCATAGTAATTTTATTTTTTAATATTCAGAGGAAGAGGATAAGGTAAAGGAACTATGTACTTCAATAAAATAGTGAACTAAATATGAACAACAACCGTATTACAAATTTAGGCAAGTCATATTCAACTTAGCTAAGTAAAGACGTTTAAGTACATAATAAATGACACATATATCATTATTTGGACCCAGTTTTAAATTTCCAGAGAAAGATAATAAGGAATTAAACATGTGCAAAAACCGAATTACAAATCTGCGGTGACCTTTAAATGTATTGGATGTAACTAATAGAATGTTTGTAGAATTGTGTATTTATAGGAGATATATATAGCGTTTTTCAGAAATCATTTGAAAGATTTTAAAACCTATAGAGAACAAGTTGATAATTTTAAAGATTCTGGAGTTAAGATGGAAGACAAGATAACCGCTCTCACTACTTTGACATAAATAACCAAATTAGATAGATAACAACAAAAGCAAAATTGAAGACTAATCTCAGCTAGTTAATGAAGTAATCGAAAGAGTTCTAAAAGATAGTAAAGCATATCAAGATGAAGAACTCTGTAAAACATTATTGACGAATTAGATTAAAATGTTAAATGATTATAGACATCATAAATTAACTAAAACACAGAAATGGAAAAAAGACTGCTCATCATCATCTTTATTTCCTTCCGTAGAAGATTGCATGATATAACAATAAATCATCTGAATACAATCAATAAATAAGTACCAGAATAAAGAAATGAATACAAAACAAACAAACACGAATTAAAAAAAAAAAAAAAAAAAAAAAAAAAAAAAAAAAATGTGAATCTGGGGCGCCGTAGAACCAACATCAATTACTTCGTACATACAATAATGTCAAGAGATCTATAGTGTGAATATCATAACATTGTTCGTCTATGATATAAAATAGAATACTAGAACATAGATTCTTACAGTATATCCATCATTAAAGTGTTCCTCAGCTGCATAAGTTGCAAGTTTAAGTACCTTATTTGCAGAAGATAGCTGCACACTGCATGACAAAGTATGCTGCATACAGGGCGAATAACTTGGAGTTTTCTTTGTCGATTACACCTGCTGGTAACCTTTTACCTAGAAGATATTGCAGTAGCAGCTCATCTTCTGCATTAAATAACGTAATATGCAGGCTCAGTGGAAAGTTATCAGTCAGGAAATCCCAGAAAGAGTTTCTGAAATCCGACATATAAGGACAAGCAACACAACAATGAAGTATCAAGTCTGTATAAACATTCCCACATCGAATACACATATCGAGCTGTGTTTGAGGAACAGCAGCCCATAGTTTAGCTACATATGTAAATACCTTAGTGTGCTGTCTGGTTTTAGCAGACTGCCATACTGAGGCAGGTCGCAAGGATTCGTGTATCGAAGAGAATCTATCAAAATCTGCTTGATTAGACATACGAACTCTCCAGAGGCTATTTTCAAGACCAGCAATTTTTGACCTTACAATTTCTTTCCAATTTTGTTTATCTGGAATTTCGGAATGCTGCAAATAATCAGTTAGATACTCAAGCAAGTCAAACTTCTTTAACGTATAATATAGATTTGAAATTAACCCGTAGCTTGACATGCATCCGCTCAAAATGAAGTGAAATAACGCAACGTTAAACACACGTTTAGTATGTACGTTATTAGGCATCAAACACAATCTGTGTAAAAACATCAATTTTCTTCTATCAATTTCGGACTGAGCTGATGTCCATCCTAACATTCCCAGAGCGATGTTTGATCTTGTATGTGTTGGGAAGCCTTGTAAATGTTTGGCAACATACCTCAGAGTTTTATCCAATGAAGAGAGGTCACTTTTTGAAATATTAAACCATAATTCACTTCCATAAAACATTGAAGGAAAAATTACCTTTTTGATCACATTTGCAGCAACCAAAGGATTTAAACCATTAGGTTTAATGCCAATACCAAACAGACCGTGAAAAGATTTTTTCCCTTTCTTGCATGCATCGAGTATTGCGTCATGCGACGTCAGCTTTGAGTTAATCCGGTGTCCCAGGTGTGTTGCCGAATCAGTAACCGGCAAACATGACGGCCCAAGATACCATTTCATATTGACATAATTCTTGTATTGGGGACCGAAAATGATAATGTATGACTTTGTGACACTAAGCTCAAATCGCCACTTATTGCTGTAGGCGTATGCTATATCTAACATGTTAAATGATTATAGACATCATAAATTAACTAAAACACAGAAATGGAAAAAAGACTGCTGCAGTTGATGATATTAATACAAGGTTACATAAATAATTTTCCGATGAACCGCACGGAAGTATATCACTTTATAAGCTTAAATGTATCGAAGGTGCTTTATTGGTTGCAAGAAACAATAATACAAGCACACATACTAAAGAAGAAGAAAAATGGCTTAACATTAATGGATATTTATCATTTTTAAATCTTGCATTTTCCCCAGATTAAAAATTACAGGTTTGATTATGAACCATCTCGTTTTGTTGGACATATTTTTTTTTCGATAAAAGATACGATGGGTTTAAAGCTAAGAAAGCAGATCTGTATACAATTTCCATTTATTTCTATTTAGAACCCATATAACATAAAATTGAATCCGCTATTGTTCCTTACTATTTAGAAGATCTAGACTTCTACACTGGATTGAAAGCAGATAAATACATAACAATGCTATCTACTCTTTAAATGTAAAAGAGATAGAACCTGAAATATATGGAGTCAAGGAAAGACGAACATATTATCTTGAGAAGAGCAACATTGTGTTGTTTTGGATTAAAAACTAAAGGATGAACCATCACAGTTGCAGGCTCTAAATTCAAAAGAGTGTACAAATTTATTACCATTAAATAGATGGCAACATCAGCAGCATTAACCGTAGAGCCATTGCTAACAGTTTAGCATTGACAGGAAGTAATTATCTGTCCAAATTATTTAATCTTAATAGGGCTGATGAAGGTCTAACAAGACTTGATACTGTACTCGAGGAAATGAAGAAGAAAACCAATGAGTTAATGAAAACAGAGCAAGTAACTTGATTTAATTACTTAAATGAAAGATTAAGTGAGCAAATTTTCGTTATTCAGTATTCAATTAATTTGGATGAAACCTTTTCTCTATATTCTTCTACTTCTCATGAAGCCAGTTTATACAACCCCAAGTAACTTAAACCTAAAACACTTTTTACCAACCTTCTGATAAACGGATAACTTAAGAGTATATATTGATTGTACTTGTAATGGGTGCTCAAGTTAATGTAGGCTATATATATCTTTGAGAAATTCTTAGACGCCCTAGAACAAGTTATTAAAATGA
The DNA here is from genome assembly GCA_029931535.1 of Margaritifera margaritifera. Lineage (NCBI taxonomy): Eukaryota > Metazoa > Mollusca > Bivalvia > Unionida > Margaritiferidae > Margaritifera > Margaritifera margaritifera. Next base: position 1,347,109 of record JAQPZY010001611.1, read on the forward strand.
ACTAAACAAATGGGATAACAACATATAGAAAATATGTAACTCCTCACAAACAAGTAAAATAAAACACCACAGTGTGTTAACCATCTTAATCCAACACATCATTGTCTTCGCACACTCCAAGCAGTATAAAAGATGAACAAGGTTTACAACTTGTAATGCCTAGGTTAGAACAAAATGTATTGAATGTGCTTGGTAGTTGTTTCATATAGGCCGATGTATAAGTTAAGGAGATGCAAATATTTCAGTTGTTATACAATCTTAGAGAATGTAAATAAAGACATAAGCATTTCTTACGGTAGTGATGACATTTTTAAGCTGAATGATTATAACATTCTTATGGCGTTCAGAGGCTGATGGCTGCCAACGACTATGAGAACAAAAAAAATAGAGCAATGTATTAGGAGTGAAAAACAGGGAAAATTATGATCAGAAGCTGGTAAAGCACAAATCACGGATAGAGAAGCTATTCAGTTTATTGTATACTCAAAGAAAGATAGAATTCCACTCGCTTTTCAGATACTACAGATCATTGTCTTTTCATACACAGGATTTGAGATTTATAATTAAAAAGCATCTGAGGTGATGGAAAGTGCAATCAAAGATTATGAATCCGAGAATTTTTGTCTCCAGCGCGATACGATTACTTCCTATTTGATGGCTAATTGTGTAAACGATAAGTACAGAAATGGAATTTCTTTCTTTTATGATTATATCACAAGAGAGAGAAAAATTATTGATATAGTTGATAGTTGCTGATACAACATTAACACATGTAATACTTGATTCACCAATATTTAGTCTAAAAGGAGTCTTAATACTGTGCAAAAAAGAACAGAGAAATGATGCCAAATAGTATTTCAATTCAGCAATAGCAAAAATAATGATTACTGTGGAAGGATTACCAAACATGTTTTAATCGAAAGGGTATATACTAGATTAGTTATTTAGAGAAGAAACCAAATATTTCTTTGACTAACAACAAAAAGACACTCAAATTAGTAATATTACTGTAAATGATTTTTATACCGATCACCATTATTTATGGCCTGATTTAAGAAGCATACGTGATAATACATTGTATGGAACAAGACACAGATTAGCTAATGTTCAGCAAGGACTACACCTACAGAAAAACAGACAAGGAAATTGTATACATAAAAACTTATATAAATGAATATTATCGCTAACCAAGAAGAATATTAAAGGCATCTATACCATGATCCTAAAAGTCCATGTTACTTCCACAAATATTAATCAATTGTGGAGGCAAATTAAAACAGGGGGAAAATCCGACACACTGTTCTACTTAGACTTGTTGATAAAATAGTCTACTTACACATTGCACAAGGAAAACAAAACAAAAGCAAATCAAAAGCTTAATAATATTGTGACACTGATAGATGTCTTCTCAAAATACGCCTGGGCTAGGAAAGTAAAGACAAAAAAGGGAGAGGACATATACTATGCATATAATATAAATATTTGAAGAGATAAAACCAGAAAATATACAATTCAATAAAGGAAAGGAAACGAAGTTAAGAACCTAAATATCAAGGAATAATTATTGGAGAAAGAAAATATGAAATACTTTTCCTCTTACTCCAACAAACAAAAGTGTCTGTGGGGGAAAGGTTTATTTAACCTCTTAAGATTTGAATGTGGATGTATTTTGCAGAAAATGAAACTAGAAAATAGGTAGATATATTACCAAACTTTATTGATGGATGCAATTGGTCATATCACCTATCTATAGACATATCGCCAATCGAAGCCAGTAAGCCTTGCAACAGGTCAATAATATGGATTAACTTCTTTTGCTATCTTTTTTCAGATGCCAAATATAAAATAAGTGAGAAAATTAGCATTTCACAATACAAGTCTATTTTTGCTAAAGGCTATCTTCCTAATTTCGCGGAAGAGACTTTTAAAATGAAAGAAGTACTTTTAGGAGACAATGTAGTATAAATTAAAAGACTAAAAGGGACAGCTTATTGAGGGAATATTTAGGATGAGAATTTATCTTATACGACAAAACAAGAAGTCTTCAAAGTCCAGAAAATTTGAAAAAATAAAAAAGAGTAATGGTATAAAATATGTGCTGATAAAATGGAAAGGAAATGATGAATTTTGTTATAGTTAGGAGCCAAAAGAAAACGTGTTGTCATTAAGTACTGTACAATAATAACCAAAGTTTCCAGGCCGAGCTAGTTTCTGTATAATCTACTTTTAGTGTGTACCTTTTAGTCGTTCTTCTGTAGTTATATTAGTTATATTCTTCAAAAGCTTTATAGTCTGTTTTTCACTAAGTTTTCTTCTTATTTCTATGAGGTAATTACAAAATCTCTTTGTGTGTACCCTCTGCGAAGTTTAGTAGATTTTCTCTTATCCCAGTGGTCTCTGGGTGCTGTCTTTTAACTTTCATTTCAAACCGTTTCCATAACATTCATATGTATTACACTCTTTCACTATATTTTTCCATGAAATATTTCGCTACATTTATTTCAATCTAATTTTTTAAAAATTTCTATCTTTTAGCTGGTATTTACGCGTTTATAGGGTAGGTATTAAAATCTGGGTTTTTTTTCACGATCCTAAATAGCACTTATGTTTTAAAATAATAGGTAAAATATGAATTTTCTTCTTTTAAATATTAAATTAAATTAAATTCCATAAATATTATTAGGTTTAAATATGGTATTGAACATTTTCCAGATAATTTCAGTAAAACTAGTTTTATTCCCTGCATGACAAAATAGGATAATAAGTCTCAGAAATTAGTAACAACGTTAGAATTTTGATTAAAAGTGAGCAAAAAATCTCGTTTTGAGCCTTTTTGTTTTTAAAAAATGACCCAAAAAATGGAAATATAACAAAAAATAATGACTAAGTGCTCTGGTATATATAATTTATATACTACTAGTTACTTATTTACATATCTAATTGACACAAAGAATGCAACATTTTGTTCACAATCAAATATATAAAATGTTCGATAATTATGGCAGTCTTTAATTGATAGTTCCAAAAATTGCTTGAAGCCAAGCCCACGCCAACTGGCATTAGAAAACATTCGTACTATATCAAATTTAACGAAATGTTAAGGACACTCTACTGGTAATTAAAAACAAAAAGAATCTGAGTAAAAATCAAAACAACAGTTTATCTGTTATTTTAGCTTTAAGTTTCAGTTTGTCTCCCATATTTTAGCTAAGTTTGAGAAATTTCCACAAGGGAATCAATAAGCAAGCGATGTAAAAACGTTTGAGAATTGAAATGAAACAAATATGAAAATTAAGAGATGCATTCCAAGGAAGACCTTACTATACGTATTTGACGCGTTCTTCGTAAATTCGAATCACCTTTCATAGTGATTTTATAATATGAGGATATTTCCATTTGTAATTCGTTCCATTTGATTGTTTTAAGAAATACAAGTAGTGTTTTTAAAGAATAGTATGTAAACCTTTCTAAATTAGCTAGGTGGTGATTTTAACTATTTGGACAGGGTCCTCTGCAAACACTCGGCAAGGTCTCTAATGAACGCTAGACAATTTTTTTAAGAAAGCCTTCTTCACCTTCCAGGCTAGCTATACATCCTTTTACTTCAACATCTCTAGCAGAAAAGAGCAGGCGCAATATATTAATAGCCTGTGTGGACTCGTTTTTGCCTAAACGATATTTTCATTGAAGTCGCTATGAATAGAAACCCCATCTGCTCTAATTAGCACAGTTCCTCGCCGCAGCGCTGTTATGCGATCGGTGTTATTTCATCGACCTACTACCACATAAATATATTTGAAATTAATATTTTTGGAGAGATATTTTTCAAAAGTTGAAATGACTCAAAACGGACATCTACTATTACAGTTCATCAACCAATATCGGTCAGCTCCACAGAAAGAAGACCTCGTATTATCAGCCAACGTCATTTTCATCACTTCACAACAAGCCACTTCCTTTACATGTAAAGCAGAAAAGTTACCTTCAATAACTACAGGTGGCGAGGCGCCGGGAAATTATTTTGAAACTGTACAATACTGCACTGAGGCGAAGAGACGATTGATGGATGGTTATAAAAAAAAATGGTACAAAAAATGGGAACTGTAATTTAGGCGATTGAAACAGTACGGAAAAATGGTTGCAAAAGACTTTAAAGTACCCAGCTAAAATGTATCCATCCCATCAGTGGCTGCTGAAGATAGGTTGCACTGTATTTCATAGAATTCAAGCTACATATGTTCCTTTCAGAAAATACAGCTGTTAATACTGTTTTACTTGGCATTGCAGAGGAGAAAGAAAAATAACACAGGCCATACTCGAGTTCCATCTTTGGATAGACATAACAAATGGGTTATGCTAAAAACAACTTATAAAAATGTGTGCTTATATTTAAAGTTCAGTTGCATCACCTATACTCAATGTGCGAAGTCTGAAAACCAAATAAAACCTTGACAAAAAGAATTGTTTCGTGGTAAACTAAAATTAGAATTATACACAAGGACAAACAATGATTCCTACATTTATAAGCTAGACGGCGATTAAAATGTCTGAAATCAGAGAAGGGAAGTATTTACCTGTGAATGACACCTGACTACCTTAGAACAGCTTAGACCAATTATGACAATTATATTTGGGTCTATGCCATTCTCATTCAGTTACACGTTATATTCACGACCATACATAGTAACTGACAACCTAGCCACTTTCTTTGAGGAAGTGATATTCTCGCGGGGTTTCAATACTTATACTCACAGTCTGCGTCTGGTCACTTTCCGCTGTTTTGTATTTTATTTTTTTTAATTTTTTAATTTTTTTTGTTACAGGCTCATTAACAATTGGAACTGGACTAAATGCGTCTACATTTTTTGTCCATAGTCAAATAATGTAAGTACTGCGTTTACATTGTTGTAGAATGCTTCCAAATATCATATCCTAGTCTATTTTGTAACATTCTGTTTATGTATTCTTAGTAAATGTATCTTTATTGTATGTTGGTCATAATATAATAGTGTGTTTTAGATACTATGTTATATGATATGGTACATGTTCTCTCTCCACGTGGTATGCGTTAAATATATTAGGCGGCTATCTTCGAAGTTGGGTTACATTCGAATTGAGAATGACGTAGGAATATTATGGATATATAGTTCCTGGTCATTGAAGTGCAACAGAATAGAGGTTTCGTTACCGTTGCGTTGCGTTTCCGTTGCGTTACATTGCGTTTCCGTTGCGCTCCGTTGGGTTACCGTTACGAGTCCATGAGAACGATTGTAACGATACAACCCTGATAGGGTTACACAGCCATACTATTCTATGCATTTCAACCGTTGCAGAGCTTTGTAGACCGATTGTTGCATCCGCTTCGCAGAGTTACAACCGTTGCAATCGTGTTATTCAATTTCTGATCAACTCGAATACCTTTCGTTTCTTTACATTCGAATATTCATTCTTGATGCACAGCTTAAATACAATTTAAAACATTTACAAGTTACAGTTGTGTATTTTGATGTAATTTTCATTAGGAAAACAGTTACTAGTACTAGCTGAAATTTGTGAAAACTTTACAAAATGAGATAATTTGTATGAGCTCTATATGTTTTGAGGCATTTTCTTGATTACATGTAACAAGTTGAATTAAGGTTGTAAATATGCTTAGATGTGCACTAGAATTTTATTAAATGTAGCGATATGTGAAAAAAAATTAAACTGAATTTTAAAGCGAAATGAATTGATGCAACAGGCAAGCATTTGAAATGATTGCACGTGTTTTTTGGTATGAAAATCATTATCTTTTATGTTTTATAGGTTCTATTTTAAAGTGTTATAGCCCTGTCAGTAGAGTTATCTGTATTTCAATTTTAAAAGCGATACAAGTGGATGATATAACGTTCTGGACTGTTGTTCCTGTGCCTTTCTTCAATACGCATCAATAAAACTATAAACAATTTTGACATTAATTTAAATTATAATTCGTCTTAACTTTTTTTTCCATCTAGCGGATATCAGCAAGATTATGAAATAAAGAAATAAAGAAGAAAAGAAAAAGAAGAAAATAAAGAAGAACGAACGAAAGAAAGAAAACGTGAAGTTGTATGCACAACACATGCCCTGAATACGAGTTTCTATACGTTTAAACACTACAGAAATTCAATTTACATGTCTGATTGCATCGAGTCTGTTTGTTTTAGCGTTCTAACAAAGTTTTAATAATGTACATTTACTACATTTTTCAAAGACTTAGCAGCCATTGACTGCTCAAGTAGTAAAACACAAAAATAATAACCATCGGTCACAGTGTTAATAATGCACGTGAATTAAAATATTCAAACACTTCGCAGCCAATGTTTCCTTCCTATCCGACTTGGTCATAAATCACCAAGTTCTTTGTATATAATGCTTGATGCAACTCATCAGCATCATCGTCTTCTTCTTCTTCTTCTTCTTCTTCTCTGTTGGCGCAAGAGACCGCATAGAATGAACAAGTAGAAAGAAAAGTTCCGGGTATAAATTTCATTGAAGAAAGAAAGTAAACCCTGTGATTGAAGTTCGAGGTTTGTCCTTGCGTCTGCCGACCTATATGATTGTATGCAGTCATAGCTTGACTCCTTGATTGTTTGTCCTCCAAGTGGTCATTATAACATTTCCTATCACTACAATGACAATCAAATACCCCTTAAAGTCACTATCTATTTTGCAAAATAATTATTATAAAGCTTAATATGGTGTTAATAGATAAAAAGCACGTGCCTGGGCAAATTTGTAGATAAGCTTTATAGTATCTATTTTGCAAAAGAGATAGTGACTACAATTCGTGTATATATATATATATATATATATATATATATATATATATATATATATATATATATATATATATATATATATATATATATGTATGTATGTATGTATGTATTAAATGCTTACAAAATTACGCAAAACATTTATTTTACATATAACAAAAAGAATTATTTTATTATATCATTAGCCTCCGTTTCGTGTTTTTGTCTTATGCACGTTGATTAGAAAGTTGCATGTGTTCATTCTGAGTTATTGTTATGTTTTTTCATAGATTTTCATTAGTTAAAATGGATATTTTAGCCTTAACAACACAATTTTATACTGTTTTACTGTTTGCAGTATATATATATATATATATATATATATATATATATATATATATAGAGAGAGAGAGAGAGAGAGAGAGAGAGAGACAGAGACAGACAGACAGACAGAGACATACTGACAGACATACTATTGTTTATAACAAATGATTCTATTTCATAAGAAAAACTTAAAAATACTTCAGCCGTTTGAAATCCCGTGAATTTCTCTCTCTCTCTCTCTCTCTCATACTGTGTTACGGGCGATTGGTATTGGATAAAAACATTGCGTCACAAAAGCAGGGAAGGAGATGATAAGTAAAAATTACGTAGAGTTGTATATTGGCTCTTGGTATATTTATGCCTAACATAATGCAAGATGAAACAAATAACATTGTGATACTCACACGCGTGTGCAGAACAGGCCAGAAAATAATAACACTTTCCACATCTTTCCTTGAAATGGTTTCATCATCCTTATAACGATCAAATCCGAGTATAATGCACTCTCGAACTCTCTGCCAGGCTGTGTCATCAACATTCTCTGTAAGATCCAGTTTCGTTGGATCCCATTTAAATCTATATTAAGACGAGGTATATATCAGAAGTAAAATTATATCAACACACACACACACACACACACACACACACACACACACACACACGTGTGTGTGTATGTGTGTTTGTCACAACATTATTGCTTAAAAACACGCAATGAAATTAAATGTCTCTCCTAGTCCGCTTGGTTTATTTTTAATATACCGTAGTAAACGTTATGTAATGACGTATCATTCACTTTTCTTTCAGGGACTCTTGTGTTGAAATTCTGGAATCCTAGTCCATTGGTATTTGAATATCAGGTCTAAAACGTGAGTATCTTGTTAGTTAAATACATGCTAAAACAGATAGCAATATTTGACACCCTCGGCGAATCGACTCGACTTTGTGCTTTCACTTAGCGTGCTATCTGCGGTTCAAATTAAATATATTTTAATTCAAGTCTCGAAAAATGAAAAGATGAGAAATGTCGGTCTCTCTCTGAGTCTTGTTTCATCTTCATTTGGCTCCTTGACAAACAGATTATATTCTCTCAAACTGAGTTTACTCTCTGTTACTATATACCTGACGTTCCTCAGTATAAAGACCGTTATACGTTTGACATTCGCTTCACTGAGGTGTGTGTGTGTGTGTGTGTGTGTGTGTGTGTGTGTGTCTGTGTGTTAAACTAGTGCATGATGAACCAACTAACACATTTACATAACATGCAAATAAACTACGTTATCAATCTTCATTTCTGATCTAGTTTCACTTTTACCATCCTTCTGTTCCAGGGTGGACCTTTTACCCTGGACACGAAGTTATAACCCAGTTTCCTCTTTCCAGTAAGTGCTTAGCCTTTTCAGCAAGCTTTTTATTTCATTCTTTCTCTTCTTTGGTTTCATTTAGTTTGCTTTGTTCGTTTTAACATCAACTTTTAATACATAATTGGCTATATCATGCCAAGGAAATGGGAGCTAAGATCCTTTCCCAATGACACACCAAGGCAGCCGACCTGGCTGGCCAGGGCGGGTATAGAACCCGCGACCATTTGATTACCGGTCCTACGCCCCAACAACTGAGCTATGGTAGCTCCTCTCTTCTTTGGACATACTGTAAGTAATACATAGTTCAATAAATGTGCTTGGTGCATTCTTTATCTACATAGAAGAGATTTCACATCATATTGCCTCACTCATGATGGCCTAGGAAATTCCGATTTCTAGCCTTTACAATGAATAAGGAAGATAGTAGAGTTTTTGTTGATGAGCGGCCGGCATATTTAGAACATATATAGTCTGAACTGACGAAAGACAATAACAACTTGGTTGCTATTAGGAGAACCTATTAATTTGACAAGGACATACTCTGCTTACGGTTTACATCCCTCGTTCGACTTCATTGAGAATATGCATATTGTGTTTGGAGCCCCTTCGAACGGAACAGAATAGAGTCAATGGAAAATGTACACCGTGGGGTAGCCAAACAGATCCCATACATAAAAGGAAAACATATCCTAAAGGTTGCAAGAATTTATCCTACAGCCACTCCACATACCTGCCTGCCAAACCTAAGAACTGACCAGTTATATGTCAGTAGTGATTGCTGATAAAACCTAATTAATTGCACAAACCTTAGACACTTAGACAACTGACCATATTTTAGTTGAAATATATAGTAACTTTTAACACCAGCATTTAAATATTTAAGGACCTAATCTTATGAAATTTAAAATCATTATCGTAAACACTATCACATTCTATAAAATTCATCAACAATCTTTAACAAATATAAAAATAAATATGCTAATTAAATAGGAGATAAAAGTCTTCCGCGCTAGGGCCGATTAATATTGTCACCTTTAAGATGCAGAATATGAAGAACTGAAATAACTTAAGAGTGTCAAATATTTAATAGTGTTTGATGCAAATGTAGCAGAAGGACTGCTGACATGAACTACACATGGAAGATCTAGAGGTCGTAATAAGAAGCATTCCGAATACCAGTCCAGTCTACAGACTACAGGCAACAGACCAGATAGCATTACTTCACTAAGCAAGTTGTGAACACATGGAACAATCTCCATGAAACAGTTAATAAAGCTTCTTCCTTACCATCCTTTGCGAGAACCAAGACAAAAACTGGAACGAACTATGTATAAAGCATAACTTTACAACCGACATTCTCATTTATTGCGGACATCTCAAAAGTAGATTTGAAGAGGACCTGTGTAGATACGCTACAGTATGGGTCAAGAGCAACCTATGTTTGTACGCATGTGTGTATGATAAAGCACAATACATGTTTCAATCTTGCGTCTGAAAAGATATCCTGGTCAAACTAACACGTTTTTATGTGCTTGGTTTTTGTGTTTGTTTGACTGCTTTTTTAGTTTCTTAATTCAGCAATGCATGTTGGTAGTCTTGCACTATGAATCTGTTCTGGCCTAGAATTCGTACCCAAAAACAAGTTCTAACTTAAAGCGAAAAGCCCGCTCCTGGAGTGCGAAGGTTATGTATTCTTTGGCATTCAGTATTTCTTTTCAGGGATTTCAATTTTAATAGACGGTCTCCTCCACTGCCATACCTCTCTGTGTAATGTATAAACGCTTGTCTGTATGGACTAATTTGCACCTCACAGCTAACTCTCGTGCATGGTCCATGATCCACCGGTAGGTAGTTCCCTTCCATCAGGACGTTTAGTAGGCTGCTTTTTCCCGCACATATTTCACCTGTAAAACAACAGGTTTGTTTGTTTATATCAAGGACTCATTTTAGCAGTCTTACAAAATAGTCTGTTTTGACTTAGAATTTGTACTTTAAAATATGTTCCTAATAACAAGCAAGAACGTCTCTCTGACAGTGCAGATGTTAAAATAGCTAACAAAAAAAAAAATAATGTCGATACTATTATATACTTCATTGCCCAGTCTCGTTTCAGTCATAAATTTCTATTTGTTAGCAGGTGCTATCATTTTCCCATCAATATGTCACCGTAAACAAGAACAAAGTTCAGTTCAAAGGGAGAAAAACCTGGACTAACGTATAATATACACTCAGTCGATACGGCTTTATTAATTTATGGCATCTGTAAAATTTGAGCACAATTGGCCCAAGAGATAAGGAAAAATCAGCCTTAAGTTTCCCCTGTATTTATGACGTGTAAGTGGCATTTCCACTTATTGCCATGTTAGCACTGATATGTCTATTGTACTCGACCCGATCGTCGTGTGTGTGTGCGCGAGCAAGGGGGTGGGGGTGGGGGTCAGGGAGAGAGAGTATACTAATAAAGCAAGTGGCAGTAAGTGAGCTCACGGAATAATCAGTCGCAAGTTATCGGATACGTGGTTTAATAATGTAACACACATTTTAAATACTGAACAACTGTTATCCACAATTTTCTTTTCTAATTCGTGATGCTTACGATAACTATATTTTCGGCCTATATCCAATATTTCATTACTAAAACATAACTTTTAAATTGGTAAAATAGATTAGAATTTAATTAGAATTAATATAATGATACAAAGTTTGAAAGCCGGATTTTCCTTTACATTTCTTTAGAACAATAACCTGACATTGCGGCTTTTGTGTAATTTACAGACTAGCAAACAAGAAACTCGTAAATGTACAATTTTCATCTGTGTACTTTTTACCTTAAGGAAGATGGACATTCCATGTCGTTTTCCTTTTAGTAGTAGTCTCTTATGGAGATATTGTTAGTGGTTTGTTCTGTGTGAAATACGAATAACTGATTTGAAAATACTGATAATACTGAGTTTTTAAAGGACTTGAGTTTCGTAGTTCCCAATTTTTCTAGCTCTTGTGAAAATATATTAAAATGGATGTGATGTGCTTTTTTGGATTAATTTATTATTTTATTTTATTTTTTTATTTTTTTTAAAACATTTTATCTGTTTAATTTCCTCGCAGAATTGTGGACAAGATTGTTATGGATATAGATCTGGAATGGCCTACTGGGAAGTTAAACGGGTTTAAGAGGTCTTTTGTCACTTATGGCTTCAATATTGTTCTAAACGAATTTGTTGGAAGAGGATAGACAACAAAAGAAAACTTCTAGATGAAAAATGGATGAGGCAAACAATATAAATCTGCATGAACACCATAACGTTCGATGCATTTCAACAACGATTTAACCGCATATAGCACTCACTACTAGTGTCTTAAATACATCCCTTTACATACCTATCGATGCATGATTTATCTGCGTTTTGGAACTTGGACTGTTGCAAAACATAGACAGGGAAATCGTCAGCAAGAGATATTAAAATCTAAACTAAAATAAAGTGACATGGATATAATCTACAAGAAAATCGGCAGTGACTAACCCTAACGCAAATGCATAGTTTTATCTGACCGGTAATTTCCTACTCTTGACCCATCTACATATTATGCCACGTGATTCTGTAAGGCAATAGTATCCGAGAATCTTTGATAAATAAAACTTCAAAGAATCACAGCATGAAAGATATGTCACAATTACCTCGAGTTTTTTTATTTTATTTTTTTTCAAATCTGAGTATTGTAGCAATTCTCCTGTAACCTCATTCAGACCATCTGGGCTATTTCTGTGTGACAAAAATATGCCTCGGATGTATTTCGGCTTAGTAATTTGCAGAAAAATCATACATTTTGTTCGCCTAAAATTTATTCGCGAATCAAGAAACAGCAATCTATTCGGACATATTCGGCTATAGTTTCATGCATTCGCAACTTCTCGGTCAATTCTTGTTTCGTAAATAACCGAGGCGGTCCGAATGGCAGTTAATAACAGTCATCGGTATATATTCGACGTATGATACATAGGATTGACCGAGAAGTTGCGAATGGCATTTACCTATCAAATGACTCTGGATGCATCGGCGTCTAATACATCTGGTTAAATAAAAGTCAATCAAAGTAATGACGCTGGGCGGATAGAAAAACTTTGTCAATCCATAGACTGAAATAGCTTTACAACAAATATTTACCCGTGACCAGGATTCGAACTCCAGCCGATTCAAGTGATGTTGATCTTTTCTTCAAGATGTGATCAAGCTCTGGAATATACTGGTATATTTGACATTTCAGGAATTTACTAGTATTGTCAGATTTCAGAACTTCGGCAGTCCTTTGAAAGAAGTTCTTGCATTGAAGTTCCACTTTCCGGTTTTCTTGAAGGTTTCTTTTCAACAATTCAAATCTCCTGTCCTGCAAAATTAGGTAGAACACAATAAACTCTATCCGCTGGCTTTACAGGGGTGATCAGTGTATTTGAGAAATCATTTCTACAATTAAGTAAAGCGGTAAAAAATAAGTTTTTGTTTGGCAAACCACTGCATGTCGATTTTTCATCCATATCAATTGTAAATGTCTTTTGATTTCTTTTGACTTGGAATACAGCATTTTGAAATCAACTTACTCACAATTATATAAACATTAGCCATTGTTCTCACTCACGTACCGACCCACACACCCAACCCCTCAATTTGTTTTGCATTGCAGTTGTCGTGCTTTGAAAACATATGGACAGGAGTATCGTATCATTAAAATGGAAAATACGTGCATGTTATTGAAACTAATTAAAAACTTTCAAACGTAAGAAAAAATGTTGCTTCATTTTTTGGGAATAAGGTATACTTTTGCATTTTTGAGCCATAAGCCTATTTCCTGTCCTTCAACTACACGAATAAATTAAACTAAAATCTATCTACATATCGATCGATCTAAGCCGTGTAATTGTGTGTGTGTGTGTGTTGAAAAGACACTACCCCTCTGCGCACAGATGGTTTAAATACTGTATAAAGAGTGTCATTTTAGCAGCTTTTAAGAATCCACACCAAATCTTGAATTATTTCGCTGGTCTCCCATCCACTGGCATCCAAAATGCTCTGAATTAAAGTCTTCGCTTCATGGACTGATTCTGGAAGTTTAGTCCCTCGTTTTCTAAGATCGAACTTCCCGATTATGTAGAGAAGTTCGCCAAAGTCATCCCCAGCTTCTTTCAGAAGTTGACATATCAGTGTCTGTGAGTTTCCTCCGCTTTCCATTTGGTGTCTAGTTACTATGTAAAAGAAATCACTATTAATTTATTTAAGTTGTGCAATTAAAATGCACTAAAGACATTAAACTCTTGACAGTGAAGGCGGCGGCGTGAGATGAACTTGTAAGCGGGGGAAACAGAACAATCAATTGACCCTAGTAGGTGCCGGTCCTTGATACCGACCCTGAGATCACTGAGGTGCAAAAAAACGGTGTTACACTGTTGGCCTATCAAGGCCCCTATTACATGTAATTTTTAATCGCATCCTTCCCCTCTTCTCCCCTCCCCGTCCTTTTCATAATCATCTTCACGAATAGCATGCCTATGATATTGACTTGAAACTATTCTCTGAGATGAATGACCTTCACTCTTTTTTTATCAATCAGGATGTGTGCACACTGTGAACCACGATGTTTGGTTAGATAACAGGTGCATAGAAGTCAAATAAATAGGTACACATAATTGGGGTGTACATTTCTATCTAACATAAGATCCAAAATATATAGCAAAGCTGTTATAGGGATTCCGTCTGTGTGTGCAAGGGCTTATGCATTGTTACATGTGTAGAGGTAAACAACTCTATTCTTAATCTTATAAACAATCAATGTTCATCAAAATTTTAACTGAAGGAAAATTTCGGACGAAACAAGTGGCCTTCGGATTTATATGCATAAGTCAGCGAAAGTTCATGGCCATTCGTTATTTCGACACAATGATATGTGTAATCGAGAGATATGACAGGAAAACACACCAAAAAAAGCGCTTCTTAATATATAATTTAAATTGACAAAGTCACTCTGGTAGAAAATGGTAAGCAAACAAAAAACAAAGAGCCCTTATTTCGAAATCTCTTGAATGTGGCGATGAAGGAATCCCTTTCTATGTTTCATATGTGTAACTAATGCTAATGATAGACGCGTTGTCTAGAGATCATGCTTGCAATGTTCTCTTTCGTTCCCTGTTTGCATCGCGAGATCAAAACTTGAAACTAGATGACTATAGAGAAACATAACCCCGATTTCCCTTGCATTGTAAGCCTGAAGTTTTGAAAAGGAACAGAAACTTAGATTTCATTGGTGGTGGATGTATATTTAACAACTAATAGATTTTCTCCACACCTTCTGGTATTTCATTTTGGATTAGACATTCGCTTTTGATTATGCACCGATTCGACTCAACCGCACAAGTTTAAATTGTCAACTCATTTCTACAAATAGATTGTGATGATTTATTTTATTGCTAATTGGATCGATACACAGTCGCATCACACCGTCATTTTAAATTGTAATTCTAGAAGAGCTGTCTCTACCTTCGATCATAGGTGATGTAGCATCTCTTTTATTTTATCAGACCCTATCGCATATACTTTGAAAATATGAGCATTATTGAGCCCGAAAGATTGCAGTAATTTGTCGCATTGTTTTCGTGTTATATCTACAAGACTTTCAAAACAACGTGCACCTCCTTCACAGATCCTGCGCATGGTAAAAGCTAATATGTTATTGTTTTCTCTCTCTATCTCATATATATATATATATATATATATATATATATATATATATATATATATATATATATATATTGTTTTCATAATACTGCGTGTACGTATGCTACTACTTGTAATAATAATAATAATAATGATAATAATACTAATAAGATGATGATGACGATGACGATGACGACGACGATGATGATGATGATGAATATTAATAATATTGTGTGGTTATTCTTATTGATGCGTATAAACATTCATTTACCTAAGTTACATCCACGAGAGTTGAGAATTCAGGTTGATGGACCATCACAGATCAAACACTAAACGGTTAACATGATACAAGCTTCTATCCAAACGTATGAAATGAAACAATCATACAGCTCGTTTATCCTTGGCCGCGATCAAATCGTGTGCCATAAACATTTGAGAAGATAACGGGTGATAACACACAATCATGTGGTGTTTACCGTGTTTCTTTAATATTTATGCAGCATCTATTTTTAGATGGATGACAATCAAAGTAATTAGCATGTATACTGTCCAATCTGGTCTCTTCATTTGATAAAAAACTGTCTGCCCCTTCCTCTGAGCAGCATACAAATATTGGTGATCCTGTTCCCGTCGTCCACTCGAACAGGTCAGTAGTCGTGTAAGAACGTAGTAGATACCATACAAATAATACTTTTAAAAGGTAACAACTCTGACCCAGTAGATAAAGGTCAAGGGTAGGAATGGCTTTCAAAACTGTCTGATCATTATCGATTTATGTCCAGGTCCTATATAGGTGTGTTACAGTTTGCCTAGGTAAATCATCCGGGTTACACCCATCCCGTATGAATACACCAAATAACACAGCCTGACGTCTGCGGAGCTACCTACGTCTTTTGCGTACAGATTTGCAGACATTTTGTTTTAAATCTTCTACATCAGAATAAAGAATATGGGAAAAAAATAATATGCCTTAGGTTTGGAATTACAAATGAATATTACATTAACAGATTCTCAATAGGCATGCGGTTAAATTCAAGAATTCAACTGGATATCGTAGCAGCAAAATCCAAGAGTGCGGCATTTTAAGAAATTCTTAACTTTGCAGCCTGAAGGAGAGAGAGAGAGAGAGAGAGAGAGAGAGAGAGAGAGAGAGAACAGCATTACTGGTGCAGTTGATTAACAGTCTGGCACAGATTATTCATGTTAGCATCTTGCTCATAACAAACATCTTTTGTTTACATTGCACTAGTAAATGTCATAATAATAGTTATTGTGAAGCTGTAAGTTCTTACAGGTCATAGTCACATAAAATACAGACTTATGTTGGAAAAGTTAAAGCAAATGTAAAATATTTATGTGCGGTTGGCTTCCATTATTTTAGGTAGCATTTTTCAGTTTCTGCTTTGAAAGTATTCTAACATTGAAAAAAATATCTTATTCCAGTCTAAATTATGGCAAGCCATTTTAAGCCGGTCATTAATACACATAAAGATGCATTTACTCCTCTCCACACTGTCGGTCTTCAGTTTGTGTCATTTTCTCTTCTCCACATTGTCGGTCTTCATTTTGTGTCATTTACTCCTCTCCACACTGTCGGTCTTCAGTTTGTGTCATTTACTCCTCTCCACATTGTCTGTCTTCAGTTTGTGTCATTTACTCCTCTCCACACTGACGGTCTTCATTTTGTGTCATTTTCTCTTCTCCACATTGTCGGTCTTCGGTTTGTGTCATTTACAACTCTCCACACTGTCGGTCTTCATTTTGTGTCATTTTCTCTTCTCCACATTGTCGGTCTTCAGTTTGTGTCATTTACAACTCTCCACACTGTCGGTCTTCATTTTGTGTCATTTTCTCTTCTCCACATTGTCGGTCTTCAGTTTGTGTCATTTACTCCTCTCCACACTGTCAGTCTTCAGTTTGTGTCATTTACTCCTCTCCACATTGTCTGTCTTCAGTTTGTGTCATTTTCTCCTCTCCACACTGTCGGTCTTCATTTTGTGTCATTTTCTCTTCTCCACATTGTCGGTCTTCAGTTTGTGTCATTTACAACTCTCCACACTGTCGGTCTTCATTTTGTGTCATTTTCTCTTCTCCACATTGTCGGTCTTCAGTTTGTGTCATTTTCTCTTCTCCACATTGTCGGTCTTCAGTTTGTGTCATTTACTCCTCTCCACACTGTCAGTCTTCAGTTTGTGTCATTTACTCCTCTCCACATTGTAGATGTCTTCAGTTTGTGTCATTTTCTCCTCTCCACACTGTCGGTCTTCATTTTGTGTCATTTTCTCCTCTCCACACTGTCGGTCTTCAGTTTGTGTCATTTACTCCTCTCCACACTGTCGGTCTTCATTTTGTGTCATTTTCTCCTCTGAACACTGTCAGTCTATATGTTGTGCGTTTTAATTCTTTATGTTGTGAGAACGTCTATTTGATAATATTTGTAGTGTACTCTGGACTACAACGCAAGCGAATTACCGAATCAACTGCAATTACATTTACCTTGCTTATATAAGATCAAGTGACATTAAAAAGTTTTAATGATGTCAATAGGGGAGTAATGTTGGAATTTTTTCATAGCCCAAGTTTTCCTACCTCAGAGATTTATTGATATATTTTGCATGACTGCTAACATACATACATACATGCTTACTTAACAATTTACTGGTTTTCTTACATAGATAATGGCACATATAATACATGCATGTACGTTCGTTCGAATTAAATAAGAAAGACTATAAAACAAACATAGGTAACATTTCTCTGGTATTAGATTTCAAAACATCAACTTCCATTGTATTACGGCTCTGTGTAATGTATAAATATTGTCTGTATGGACTAATCTGAAGTTCACGTATAACTCTTGTGAAGGACGCATGATGCACTGGTAGGGAGTTCCCTTCCATGATGCACTGGTAGGGAGTTCCCTTCCATGATGCACTGGTAGGTAGTTCCCTTCCATGATGCACTGGTAGGGAGTTCCCTTCCATGATGCACTGGTAGGTAGTTCCCTTCCACCAGCATCTTTTGTATAACTCTCGTGAAGGACGCATGATGCATTGGTAGGGAGTTCCCTTCCATGATGCACTGGTAGGGAGTTCCCTTCCATCAGCATCTTTTGTGTAACTCTCGTGAACAACGCATGATGCACTGGTAGGGAGTTCCCTTCCATGATGCACTGGTAGGGAGTTCCTTTCCACCAGCATCTTTTGTAAGATGTTTTCCTGTATATATTTCACGTGTAAAACAAGAGCTTTTGTTTCGTTCAAGTCAAAGATACACTTTAGCAGTCTCGCCAAATGGACTGTTAAGATTTATAAATTTTTTACTCTAAATAATTTTATAATATAAAGAAAAAAGGCGGTCATATTAACAAGAATTCAACAACAAATAGATCGTTGCACACAAGTAAACGTTTTATTATTAAACTTTTTATTTTACATCTAAGAAATAAGAATTTCTTTACAAGCGGTAAGAAGTTCTGTACTCGTAATAAGTTTTTAACTCTTTCTAAAAGATATTTTAAAAAACTAAAAAACATAACTGTGTTTTCTTTTTAGACTACATATATGCAGAAATCCGGATATCGTTCAGTATTTTAAATTTTATGGTTGTGTTTATCTTTTTCCTGAATAGAGAGTTTGGGAAAATCATCAATCATATGCATAACGTTTGGAATGAGAAATGACTCTTACGATTAGGGAATCTCACCTGGCAGGTAGCAACACTCCAGAATTCGACAGGTTGTGGTAACACCAAAATCCCAAACAGCACGGTTTTACGAAAATTAAGCTTGGAGTTAGCAAGAATACTCTGAATTTAAAAGCGGTTACCTTGTGTACTGATTTTGGAAGCTTGGTATGTCATTACCTTAGTCTGATCATCCAGATTATGTAGAGTAGTTCCCCAAAGTCATCTCCTACGTCTTTCTGAAGCCACCATATCAGATCTGGAGAATTTTCTCCGTCTTCCAGTAGTGTATAGGTAATAGGTAAAAACAGTACTATTAATGTACATAAATTTTGCAAGAAAAGACAACTAACAACATAAAAAAACTCTTGACGGCAAAGGGTGGGTGTGAGATTATTATTAGGGTGTTGAAAACAAAAATCAGGAGGGAAAAGAATAGATAGTGGTACAACTCTAAATCTTAAAAAATATATAACAGAAAGAAAGTGAAACCAACAATGTAAGCAATATCAACAAGCAATTTATTTTCCTATAATACAAAGTGAAATTCAAGAGATACTTACAATATTGTAAATCAAATTCCAAATAAACCTAATTGTCCTATATGTAGAATAAAACACGCACACATGACCTCTTCAATGCACAGTCATACATACAAATAATGTCTAGGAACATTCATGCATTGTGTTTACCTGCACAGTTAAACACTATCAAATTACATCTGGATACAATGACACAGTTCAGTATTGTGAGACTTTAATATATCATTCCAGCAGGTCAAGAAGGAATTACTTTAAAGAAACTTTTTAATGAACCAATGGAATTTGAATATCCACAAGGGTAGGGAATTCCAAAAGTTAGGTGCTGATACAGGAAAGGAGTTTTTGCAATGGTTAGTTCTCTACCTCGGAACCTGAAGTTCATTATTAGTGGTATATCTAAGATTATTTTCAGTATTTGATGATCTTAGTTCAGTTAGGTCAGAGATATAATCCGGAAAAAGGTTATTTAGAGACTTATATGTCATGATTTCTGTACAATATAGAAAGCGTTTGTGTATTGACAGCCATTGTTGACGTAAGAACAAAACATCAGTGGGAGTCAAAATTAGGAAGTTTTAGAATTATTCGCGCTGCCTTTTTCTGGAGTTTATTAACCCTGGATAGATTACAATTTAATTTGTTTCCCCATATAATACAGCTGTAATTTATCAGTGGTGGTATATCCAGAAAAATAAACTTCAAGTATATAAAATGAAAACAAACTTTTATATACAGCCCATTTATCCTTTGTCATGATCGAACCATGCACCAATAACATTTGTCAAGATGCAGTCGACAGCGAACACAGAAGAAGAATGATCTACAAACGCTAGCGATGGAGCAAATGATCCCGGAACACGCCCTGAATGCTCTTAAAGGCTTAAGCCTTTATGTAGTCATTGGGTGGAGCTTACGTGCCCAGGAGAAGAGGCACAGACGGAGCCGCAACTACTGCACACCCTGAAGCCGAGCACCCGACCATAACATCTAGCAGTGACGGAAGGTCACAACAGTCATCTCTGCCACTACCGCCACCACCACCAGCGCCAATACCACCACCGACAACGACAACAACAACTCAAGAAGGGGCACAGCAGCAGGGAAGGGAGGAAGGAAGAAATAACTGCTGGAGACACCAAGCAGCAGGGGGCCGGTATGAGGACTCAGCCTCCAGCACCACGCTCAAGCGCCGAAAAAGACCCCCCAAGCAGCAGCAGCAACAACGACAAGAGCAACATCAACAACAACAACAAAAGAAAGTGGTGGAACCGAGGAAACAACCGCCTCCACTAGCAACATCGAGACAACCGGAGAAGAACGAAGATCCTTATAGAGAGGAACGGAAACAACGAAGACTTAACGAGGAAGCCGGCCAGTATGTAATAGATCAGACATGTGAGTCGGGGACTGACCGAGCTCTTTAACGATGGGGAGAAGGCAAAGCGGAAAATAGAGGACTTCCGAACAATAGTAGCTGCTGTAAAGAATATCACTGGGGAAGGCCAGTTGTCACAAAGTTGGAAAAACATCGTCAGAATGCGGGCGAAAACATCCAAAGAATGGGGGAAGGTATGGCGACTGCCCAATCCCCTTAGCGACGCTGATCTGCAACGAGTTGATAGGCGTACATAGACTATCGAACCAGCGCATCACACTCTGCCCTCCACCCCCACCCCCACCCCCCATCCCCGCCACCCCTCCCTCGCAGAGTGAGCTAATTGCTGACCTTGTTGATCCAGATAAAAGCAGAATCCGCAACATACGCAAATTTGATCCGCCCGAAAGTCTGAGGCCGTTCCTGGTTCCGCCTCCAGAAACCCCATACCCCTTTAAAGGCTGAAAGAATAATTAAATGCCTAAGGGTTTTCAGTTTGGCTGCGAGAACCCATTTCGATACAACCCCTTTATATTACATTACAAATTTGATCCATGCGACCACCGCTCAAAATTACTTGATGATTAAATGCAAATTAAGATCACCAAATAATAATGGATTACTCAAACCCGGTATTGAATTAGATTATTTTTTGGGAAAGGCAAGTACACTATGTACACAAAACTCTAATATTGGATAATTATAGGTAAATTCGAAACTAATAGCTTAACCGCAAACAATCAACATGTTGTTAGGGACAGCTCGACTTAGTTAACTGGGCAGGATTTGACCTAAAGTACGTTTATTGCGTTTCAATAATACTTCCGATGTCGCTCTGCGACTCCGGCTACGTGCTTCTCCTTTGCCTCGTCCGGACATTATAATCAAATAGTGTGCTGTGCACACAGTAATGCGTCGAATGGGTACCTGGCACCCATTCGACGAGTAATTAAGTAATAAGCTTTGCTTAAATTAACCAGTTGCACATGGCCAACTGGCCGAACGCCACTATAATGCAAATATCATCATCATCACAGACACATGCAGAGCCTTTTTCATGCGGCACTGTCATATCATCCAAGTGTCAATTAATTTATCATGTGGTCATACGGGATATGAACTTTTCTACTGCACCATTTGGCGGTACAGTACTTGTCTTTTGCAACATTGGGAACAGTACGAAGACGGTAGGAAAACTTTTGGATTCGGTACTAAGACGGGCGGCACGATTTGGAAGACAGTTTAGAATGGTACAAAAACGTACGATATGGTACAAAACTGTACGACGACCCAGTAACATAGAAACGATTTGAGTCGATGTTTTCAATGTTTAACACTAATACTCGTTTTAATAGAATTCACGAAGAATAGATTAACTTTGTTAAAGTTAATTTTTTTGTTTGTTGCAAAAACAGTATTTAATAACTACAGGTGGCGAGACTCTAGGAACCTATATTGAAACGGTATGGAACGAAATGATACGGAGACAAAGAAACTATTGATTGACGGTTAGGAATGGTACGAAACGGGAACAGTACAATAGGCGATTGAAACGATCAGAAATAGTACGGTACGCAAAATGGTTGGACAAGAAGTTACAAGTATTGTATGACGAAGTGAGTGCAGGTCAATCTTGACCTGGGACATATTCATTGAGCATTACTACATTTTGTCTACATGAATGTGAACATATTAACAATATTCCAAATTTAGCATGTAGAGAAATTTATGTTTATAAAGGTAATTTTAATACCGGAAATTCACTTCTAACAATATTTTGCTCGAGTTTATGCTTTTCTAACGTGAACGAATGAGGATGTGCCTTGCCCGATTGATACCATCGACAACTTCCTTGGGAGTTCAAAACAAAAGGCATACAAAACTTGTACAGGTGGTAGCTATGTATGTCTTTCTTCTAATACAAATCCATAGAGAAAACATACAAAACTTTTACGGGAAGTAGGTATTGTTACTCGCCAGGGGTCTAAAAGCAGCTGGTATAAGTTCATCTCAAGACCGAGTGAAAAAAACATGTCGAACACACTGCGTGAGTTTGACTTGAGGTTGTTGTTTCGCCTATGTCGAAGAAACTCAAAACTACAGTCATTGTCAGTTGAAGGGTTCTTAAACCCCCAAATACCACAAATAATTTTCCTATAATCAAACTGAGAACAACACATTCACGAAACTCTAATTTCACACTTGTGTGTTTTTTCTTGCTTCACATTGATATGCTTTATCAGTACTCAGTTCTAAGCCTTAGACCGGTATTTCATGCCACGGACTTCAAAACAGGACCAAAATACCTAATACACATAATTAATCCTATCTCAAATAACTAAGCACTTATACGTGAGAATATTCCTAAAATTCCTCATGTTAGGAAACTAATCCATGCTGCCTTAAAATCTCGTGAATAGAGTTCAGTATGAATGGTATCTGTACCTAAAAAGTATCTAATTACTCGGTTTGAGAAATATCTTCCCAATACCAGCTTCTTATAATCAAAGAAAAAATCACTATTATTTCTAACAAATCTATCAACGAAGACGTAAATACAAATAGCACAGTCCCATTGTTTGTTACAGTATCTGTCTTTTAATATAAAACAAGAGACCCTGAAAGCTAAGACGCTTTCCATCTGTTACTGCCTCTTTATGGCATTGAATTTAAGCTAATTTGTCATGACTAATGGTAACTTTTGTATTAATAATATAATACAATTACTACCCTTTTATGGCATTGAATTTAAGCTAATTTGTCATGACTAATGGTGGCCTTTGTAGTAATAAAATTATTGCTCTTTTATGGCATTGCATGTGAGCTAGTATGTCATCACTGATTATGACTATTGCAGTAATAAAGGACATACAGGGTAGCAATATTTTTCTTCTGTTACCAGAAAGTCTCGAATCAGTTCAGATCATTTGAATTAAAATTTTATAGAGATGGCAATATAGACATTCACAATAATGTATGCAGGAAAACAACATAGCCAAACGAATTCGAAACTATCTGAGATTATACAGAGTAATGGTAAAGTGGCTTTACACAAGGGGTAATTTACAGTCCATATAATCACAAGAGAAAGCAGAAGCGTTAAAAACTAGTGCCGAATAAATGAACATAATGTGGACCGGGTTACAAGCTTGTCAAGTTGTATTTTTGGAACTTTTCTGATGTGGCTATAAAACAGAATGCAGAACGGTCCAACGTTGCTTTCGGCTCCTATCCAACGTGCCAATATGGTGGCAAGTAGCGATAATACAAGGGTTGATAAGACATCTGATAAGCACGTGTTTGCCACTTGCAGTAACATTCGAGCAGTTCATTCCACCCAGATTTGATAATTGATGTTTAAATACGATATTAAGAAAATAATTTAGACATATTCTTTCGTATACAAGTCAATACGTCAAAGTGAAGCCAACAGTTCGAAGGCTCCTCTGTCCATTTACTGTTATTGCTTTATATACTATTTAGATTCCTGCCAATAACTAAGAATGAAATAAATACTTTTATATAATTACGGTGAAGTAAATATTTCTGCCTTTGATATAAAATATATATGCTACTGTGCTTACAACACCTTGATTTTGTATATTTTTTTCTGGACCATCAGTCTGTAAAGCTTCAAATTATCAGTAAATAAAATGTATTTCTATGTACAAACTTAGTCCAAAGAATTTGTATTGCAATATTACAACCTACATAAATATTAAGCTTGCACATTCCTTTAATTCATTATTTCCTATAATACTGAGCAGAGTGTACGCCTTCTGCCAACCAGCAGTTATCAATAAGCCTCACTATGATATATGGGTGAATGTGATTCACATCTAGGCGATTTTGAACTAATTAGGAAATTAATTATCTACCAATTATCCTTTAAGGCTTGAGATGATGGGCTTCATATTTAATTGACCAATGAACTGGAAGTTTGCAATTTATAGGGAAGAGTAAGAGTGGCATCCGTTAATGGCATTAATGGTATCCTATAACGATTGGGCCAAGTATGGATGGCAGCTTCTACTATTAATAATTGTCATCAAAGGTTTGTTTTTCTTTCAAACTCATGGTTAGCTGACCTGTAATTTCTGGAGCAAACTTTTTATTGGCGTCCTATTTAAATATTTAAATAAATATGTAGGTATTGAATACAAATCAGCATTACTTATGTTTGCCTTTTGTTTCTTTTGGAAGAGAAACCTTCTGAGCTGAAAGTATGCTTTTTTATTATTTTCATTTTGCTCTGGAAGGTTATTTGGCGCAGGGATATTATTGACAGGGTCGAGTACAGAACCATTTAGCATGAATGAAGAAGCTATGAAGTGGTTTGATGAGAAAAACTGGAGTTGTAGGCACTAAAGCTATTTGAAGAAAATAATTTGATGACTGTAGCTTTCGGTATTGATTAGGATAGTGATAAAGAAAACACTGGCAATCTAAATCAATCTTTAAACAATTGTTTGGGTTTTTTTTTACAACAGTTGGATCTTGGGAGAAATATAAACTATTTGATAAGCTTTATGCAATCGAGATGAGATGCAACCGTTACGCATTTTGAGAAATTATTATCAAACTGTAGTGAAAATTCCGCATTGCGACTTATATTAACGAAATTTAAGAAAATTAAAATGTTTGGGGAAAAAATTGATCAGGAATTTTTGTTTTTGAACACAGGACAGAAGAAAAGTAACTCTGCACCAATATGATACGCTGGTACATAGAATTTAGTTTCTCGATGTAAAATCAGAATGCAGATGACACGGAACCAGTAGATTACACTGTAAATATGTCAAAATGGCGCTAGATATAAAAAGTAAAAGAATATGCAGATAATTCGTTAGGAAACTTAATGTTTATGGTTATTGTTTGACAAGAATGATGAAGGAATTCAAGGTTATGGAATGGGTGCAATGGACACACAATATATTCTTATTGGAACGTAAACTGACTGTTTACATGTATGTAAAGGCTCACAGGAAAATGCAAAATGACCGTATGCAACTTTATTACTTTTAAATAACGTGTTACCAATTCCATGCGGGCAGCCTAGATCCATAAAATTGGTGTTTTGATTTCAGATAAGTGTGCTCATTGGTTGGCGTCTCTGAAAAAGTGCTGTCTCGGTATGTCTTTGTGAAAAGCACTTAGCTTCAATTTCCTCACCACAATATTGCCAATGCTGTGTTAAAACTGCCGTTGCTCTTCAACCAACCAAGCAACAAACCAACCTTTTCAAAATATAATCCTTTTTTACACTCACATCAATAGGCCGCCGTCATATATATGATTCATTTTGTCCATCTGTCTGTCCTCCATGTTCATGCCATAACTCCAAAACTGCTTCAAATATTAGCAATAAACTTGCCATATGGGTGAGCTTGGGATGAACATATATTGTGCACCAAAACTGGGTCACTGCGAATCGTTGTGACCAACTTTCCACGATTTATTGAGTAAACTTGTTAAAATTGTATTAGAGCTCCAATTCCATTACCTTTTCACCTATTGCCACCACATACACGCTAAAGGTGCATCTAGGATAGATGTGTATTACACAAGAACTGGATCGTGGTGACCTAATTTCCTGGGTTCATTCAAACCTGCTTAAAAATTGTGCTCATCCTTCCTGTCCATGCTGTAAATTCTATATTCTAAAACCTATTCACATAACATTTACATTGTGTGTGCATCTTGGAAAGAATATTGTATCCATGCTTTAATGCAGACACCTAACCTATTGCAAACAAACTTCTTCAGAGAGTACAGCTTAGGATGGACCCGTGTTTCAAAGTAACATTGCGCCATTGCGACCTACTATTCAGGATGTATTCAAAATTGCTAAAAGAAACATGTTATCCATCTTCGCTGCCTGCGCTGCATTTTAGTGCACCACATCTATTGACATCAAACTAACCCTTTGTGTGGATCTTGGAATGAACGTATGTTGCACACCAAAGTTGAATCACTGTGACATATTTGTAGTACTTAATTCAAAGTTGCATCAGTTATTTTATTGGCCCTAATGCCAACATGTCTTCACCTATTGCTACCAAAATTACTACAAGGGTGCAACTTAGATTGAAAACATTTCATACATTAAAATCGGGTCACTTTGTCCTCTTTTCCAGAATTTCGAACACTTCCTAAAGTTGGTGTCTGTGCTCAAATTGTAACACCTTTCAACCTATTGCCACTAAACGTGCATGTTGAGTTCATATAGTAATTCAGTTATGTCACATGCTAAAACTGTGTTGCTGTGACTAATAGCCAATGGTTATTTAGCCACTCTCAAAGATATTGACTCGTGACACATACTGCTGTGAGTTTCTGCTCACTAGCAGCTCTAGTTTTCAAGAGTAAGACATGGATAGCCACACGAGGTGTAGCAGGTGCAATTGCACCTTTATAATTTCATCAAAATCAATTTGTAAAGTCTAGAAAAAAATCTCTGAACAACAAAACACACTGACTCAACTAATGAGTCTAAAATCTCTATGGTCCTTTACTGACATAACTCCCATGTTTATGTATGTAGCATTTTAATTTTAGAAATGAATACAACTTTATTATTCTGATAGAAATGCATCTAAGAAATAACTCATTGTATTTCCAAGCGAATCAAAATGAGATTAAATTAAATGGTCTTAATTTTGACCAACTTTAGATGTCAAGTCCCACCATGTCTGTAAATTTCTGGCATGTTTAATAATTATGAAGGAATATAAAGATGAATGTTTGGCAACTAAAAATTATGGAGTTTTTATAAGGATTGTTTAATAGATGCGGACGTTTGTTAAAAATGGGTAAAATAGAGGGTGTATTATTTGATAAATGGGTAAAATAGAGGGTGTATTATTTGATAAATGGTGTGAGATTAGATTTTCTTTAACAACAGTTTCCCTCTATTACTCTTGGTAAATTAAGAACAACTCCAATGGATCTAAAAGTTTTATGTACTATTTACTTTGCTTCATATAAACTAATACACCTAACGAAATTTATATTGGAAATTTTTATTTACGTCGAAAATGATCATTTTTCTGCTACTAGACATCCTTCTTAATTTAAAATGGTAATCTCTTTGCTAGATCTTTTGCACTATCTTCGCCGATAATGTTATCAAAATATGTTGAAAATATTAGTGATGTAGGCCCCCTGAATCCATCTTTATCGTCATATAGATTGGTTTTAAAGCTCGTGCGACACACTCCACGATGTTTTAATAAAAGGAGAAATTAAGTACATGTATACACAAGGTACAAATCTGATACCTATTTACGTCTAACCGTTTAAATATTCCAAAAGATTAAACTTTTAACATCCTTTAATTGTTTAATCTCTTACGAGAGAGAGAGAGAGAGAGAGAGAGAGAGAGAGAGAGAGAGTCTTACGAGAGAGAGAGAGAGAGAGAGAGAGAGAGAGAGAGAGAAGCTGAAGTTATAGCCTAATTGTTCACTTTGTATTATTTTCGGATGACCCTCATAAGCCCATTAGACAAAAAAAAAGGCTAATTTTACGTATTGCTATGAAATACCTGACCAAAGCTGCTTTATTCCTAGGAGATTACATTACTATACATTAAACATATTTTATCCCATCGGGGCAACATTATATAGTTTCTTTATTATTATTATTATTATTATTATTATTATTATTATTATTATTATTATTATCAGAGCAATTAATGTAAATGAATAAGCATACGAGACGTCTACCTGCTTTTTGCGCCATGGACTAACCCTTCGAAGCAACACGAATTTATTATGACTGTTTTCGAGGTCTATTTTTAGAAGAGGAAATCCCCAAGTACGCATAAGTTTGACCGTCTCTAAAGGCGATTTCCAGTTTTATTTTACATTGAACACAAGTTTAATTTCACGATGTTCCGACATTTTGAATATTTATGACAATTTCTGTAGTAACGCTCCTTTGAAGTTTATAAATCATCAATGAGTGTCTGTTTGTTTGGGGACTTTTATATCTGTTCAGACTCGTTAAATAAATAAATAAATAAACTGACAAGATACTAAACCTATTTTTTGGGCAATATTTATAATGATATTTCCCAAATCTAGCATTATCTGCTTGCAAATGTCTTAGACGAAATATACCGTCTTTCCGTTCTTGTATAATTTATATTATTTCTTATACACCGACACCTCTTCCTCGTAAATTATGCGCTTAGTATTATGTTCTTTAAGCATTCCAATTTGTAGACAAACGGGTCAATATGAGCCTGTCTGATTTCGAAAATCTACTCCGTAAATATATGAAGGTACCAATTTGCAAAGATAGATTTATATTCTGAATTCCCAACCATCCGACCTATATTATATTGAGGCGTTCTATAGGTATCAGTTGATCAGTTGTTGGGTAACCCAGAAAATTTATGCCGACTTTAGATCTATTTCCTTTTCTTTTTTTTTTCTTTTTTGCTTGCTTCGACTGGGATCATGTCTATTTGCTTGTTATATGTGTTACCATATCACTGTATCAGCTTAGGCAATACTTCAACCCATCTGTTGTATCGTTTTGTGTAAAGCATTTCCACGTTCTAGTTTTTAAAGTAGTTTAGATGCTTCTATCACATGGGCTTTCTTTTCAGAGTACGTAGTAACATATTTGCTGTTCTTTTCTTCCAGCAACTCTTTAACCATGCGATTGTAAAATTCTTTCCTCTCATCGAGCTTCATCTTTATTGGTTTTCGCTCTTTGAAAATACTTATGCATGTAAATGCATTATTTATATCGTCCTCTTTCTCAAACTTACTTTCTGAGATAATGGATATATAAAAAATGTACATATATCCTTTATTATCCTTCTCAAATGCTTGCATATCAACATTGTCCGACTGCCAATGTGTGACTCAACGTCATTTATATTAAACCCTTATATTTGGCAGTCTTCTTCTCGCTTGATTGTGTAATGTACATGTAGATTGATATGTCAATCATTTCATCAATGCCTTATCGGTATGTTGTACATGTGGCTTATGCCCATATGTAAAGCGTGACGCCATCGCCATATTTTCTGATAACGGCCACTTTGATATCCCCCCCCTCCCCCTCTCTCTCTCTCTCTCTCGGTTTATATGTTTACTTCTTTGTTACAGATCCTTTCTGTGTAGTTAGCTCATGTGACCGTTAGGAAGACGGACAGACAGGCATTTACATGGCAAAAAGAAAACAGATTGTGGTATAGAATTAAACAGACATTACATTCTGACAGATAGATAGATAGATAGATAGATAGATAGATAGATAGATAGATAGATAGATAGATAGATAGATACTTCAAACTCTATCCAATGATTTGGATCAAAATAACAGAACTAAGGGGAATCCAAAAAGGATTTTTTTTGTTTCTTACTAGGAGATATCCAGGAGAAAAAAAAAGATCGACACATTTGACGAATTAACTTTTGTATTCATTCATTAATTTAATTTCAAAGGGAAGAGAGCACAATCTTCAATATGTACAAATAAGATGGTGATGAAACACCAAATGTTCATCCTATTTGTCAATAATTTATGCTGATTTTCAAATGAAAAGTTGAGAAGTGTACACATACATACATACATACATACATACATACATACATACATACATACATACATACATACATACATACATACATACATACATACATGCATACACACATACAGGCGTTTTCTGAGCAGTGACAAGCACTGACATATCGCACTACTTAAATATTCTTATTATATAAAAGAACTTTATTGTTAATTTTGTACCTTCATACAAGAATTTGTCGTTATAAACGCTCAAGGGGATATAGATTGTATACGACTAATAAAGTATTTTAAATCGATATATACAAAATAGCACTACATAAATCCACCAAACTTCACAACTTATTAAGCAACAAAATTGTAATACCAAACTCAGACCAAGAAGCGTGGGAGTATGAGAACATGTTAACATACATATAAATACATATGCAATTATCACAATAAATAGCATATAAATTACAAGAATAAATCATAAAAGCAAACATACAAGATTGGCATCCTGCAACATGGACGAAGTAATACATATCAGACGATATAAGTAATAAATCCGGTCATAAGCATGTTCCTTACAAGTAGTTCAGCTTTGTCGGGATTAAATTTCTCGGAAATTTCATTTCAGTGAGACTATCAATAAATTGTGGTCAAAAGTATGCAATGATGTCTACGTCTTCCTCAATATATTGTCTATCAGACACTGATTCACTATCGATTTTGTTTTCAGAATTAGCCGAGTTGCTCACACCAGATCGAAGTGTAAACGTTGATTCAGCAGATTCTCCTGTCAAAGTGGAACAACCTTCGCCATATACCTCATTTCCTGCTTCATTATCAATCTTAAATATTTCAGATGAATCTGGCTGGAACATTTTTATCAACACACTTTCAGTGGTTCCACTCTGAACTGCTTCTTTCGAGGTAAGACTAGCACATTCCAAGGATCCGTCTTCTCTTTCGATCGCAGTTTCTGCGGAATGACCGTCAAGCATCGCATCGAGATAACTTCTTCGTCTAGTGACATTTTCAGCACCTTCTTCATCCATGGCGAAAATCTTTCCTAAATTTACTACAGTCCTGTACTCATTATTCTTTACGGTAGTTTCAAAGGACACCTCATCAGGAGAAAGCTCTCCTCCTTCTGCTTTGATTTGCTCGTGTACTCTCTCATTTGTACATAATCCATCATCTTTGCCTTCCCTCATCTCTGCATTCAGTTCAGTTTGCACACTGAGATCAGCTTCTGGGACAAAGTTGTCATTTGAATCCTCCGCGTTATTTTCTCGCGAAATCAATACAGAATTATCATGTGATTGATCTTCGTTATTACAAAGTTTTCTTTGATCCAGGGACATCAATCTTGAAATACTGAAAGTATAACCTCCTTTGTCTGAGCTCATAGAGCTTGACGAGGAAGAGGACCACTTTCGATCTCGGCAATCCCTTTCGACTGGTGTTATGTTCTTTTCGTCAGGTGTATAATAAAACCACTTATGAAAATCACTGATATAAATCTTTCTTCTGGAGATGTTTTCTTCATTTTCCTCTTTTACAGGTTGACTTCTCTTTAGATTTCTTGCATTAGAATTATCAGTCCGGTAGTCGACATGTGGAGTGGTTTTCTTTGACCTCCAGAGGAATTCAGTATAATGTGAGCTTCTGTGTTCTTTTCCAATATCAGCATTAATAAATACATCAACCTGTAGATCCACAGGATGCACTGATGGAGTGCTGATACTCAAATCCGGAACTGTCATTTGACTATCCTCAACTCGAGCACTTTTATCATCTCTGATGACCGTATTACCATCTTTGACATTGTCGACAGTTGTTTCCCCCGTCGTAGTGCCAAAAATAACTATACTCTCTCCTTCACTTAACATTTTCCTTTTCGGTTTGTTAGAAATCATAAAATGCGAGGCATTACTAACACTTCTACTGCCACTCACACTTGTCATTCTACTGACATTGGCGCTGGTATTTCCCCTATTATTGGGGATGAAATTAAGGCTAGCATCGTTTCTCTGGACACCCATGCTTCGATCTAGAACTGCAGCTATGTCAGTTTCACTATAACAACCACTTGACTCCTGGCTAGTAGCCACAGACACTAGAGATCCATGGTGGTCAATCAACTCATCCAAATACAGACAGGTAGTAGTACTGTCTTCCCCAAGGGTTCCAATCTCTTCTTTCTTCTCAAACATCGTCATGTCTACATAGCCATTATAAATAATATTGGCACTAAGGGTTTGTTGACCCCTATCTATTGACCCAAACTCGGCTAGTTTTGGAACGACATCTATGTATGTAAAGCTGTCCACATTTCGGAAGGACCCTATCTCCATTGTGTTTCCAGAGGAGTTATTCTCTCCAACGCCTGAATCAATAGTTACTGGAGAAACTGGTGGAAGCTCTTGGTTTATTTTTATGTTGAAGTTGTAAAGAGGCGTGCTGGCCAGGATCATTGAGGGAGGAGTGTCGTTTTCATCCAGATGAGAGTTTGAGGCAGAATTTCTCCTCGATGGTTCAGGCGTCTCGTTTTCTTGTATCAGCACGTCTGCACGTTTCTTGTAAACTGTTGTCTGTGGGATATTACGTATATAAACTGCAACAAAAAAAGAACAAATAATGAAACAATTTTTAAAATAAATGTAAGAAACAGACAAAGATGCACTGCGCTGACACCAATATAAAAATAATACTGTCACTTGAACGCCGCGCTTTCGCTTAATAGATTATTTTGACCACCTACAAATTATTACTGATTAAAAACACACAAGGTGATGAAGAAATGTTTATTTATCAGTGTAAATGCATTCATAATTACCATGCTTCCATTGAAAAGGGAAGGCTTCTTCAGAAGATAATAAGAATAAATGTACACTTTTTTTAAAACCATTTTATCTGTGAATTGTTTCCTAAATTTCCATGAAAATAAAAGTTAAGAAATATCTGGCTTTATTAAAAAAATTAGCTCGAAAACATTTTCAATGCAAAAAAAATATTTAATCTCTTTAGAAACAACAGCAAAAACAACAACAACAATAATAATAATAATGATAGTAATAATAATGTGAAACTATTCTGTGCGTGTAGATCTAATGTTTGATTTTAAGAATTATGCCTTTGGAAAATTCTTTAAATGTGATTCACACATCCACTTATATAAACATTTTCATGTACAATGTTGCATGGATTTTTATTTCTTATACACCGCACAACTGTGAAATCGTTTTGAATGTAAAAGCTTGTTTGATTTTGTCCGTCGACATATCAACTTACATGAATCTGGTATACTTGGAACATTCCCCTTTTCTTCATTCTGAAAATAGAAAGGTGTGTTTTCATGATAACCCAAACTAAAATACTAGTACTTCCAACATAACGACATTTATTGAATTATTCGTTTAGACCATACAAATGAACAGAAGCTTACTTCTATTCATCGAGTTTGATATAAATTGACATGTGTTTTTAGAATAGTCGGTTTCTACGTAATTTATAAATTGTGAAAAATTTATTAGTATAGAAATCAATGAAAATACATACGTACATACTTTACTCATAAAGATGTTGAAATCTCTTTGTGGTGACTTATTCATTGCCCAAACAATTATTAACACACACACACATACACACACACACGTAAGCAGATCGCGTTTCAAAGTAAAGATCAAGCAAAAGAATAAGCAGAACATTAAATTTAGAATGCATTACCTTCACCGCTGCGTCTCGTGACATTCGGTGATGTGTTAGTAGGTGCAAGGTCTCCATGCAAGAAATACAACTTTTCGGCATGCTGTAAGGTTACACGATTTGTGTGATATGAAATGTGTGAATGATCAATTGAATCAAAATAGCATGTTAAAAGGACATTAGTAAAACAAAACAGTGCTAAAAATCAGATATACTTATATATAATAGTAAACTGCATGAATACAAATCAGATATACTTATATATAATATTAAACTGCATGAATACAATTCTAGAACTTAAACATGTTAGCTGTATTAATAGTGGTAGCTGCTGAGGAAACAGAATTGCTGGCGGTGACAATGATACAATATGGGACAGTGGTAGTGAAAATAGTAGTAGCTGTAGTAGTAGTACGTGGTGAATGTGACGGTTGTAGTGGCTATGCTGTTGATGTAACACATGTAAGACCAAGTTAAATTATAAAGTACAGAGTTATTTTCAATTATGTACATTAATTTTTTATTGAATGCAAAATAAATGCGCTTTATGTTATATGGACAATTAAAATACATAAATATATATATATATATATATATATATATATATATATATATATAACACTATATTGATAAAGGAAATACATTTCTTCGTCATTTTTAAAACTGAGTCTTTACGTTTTCAGGTGAACGTATGTTTTCGAGATTTACGTATTTATTTTTTACTTAAATTGTTCCCATTTCTTCATAATCTATATCAGCAAGATGTGTATCAGACAGAATCTGCTTTGGATCGTAGCCGTACAAAGTTACTTTATGACCGAAATGAACAGATCGGTTGGTGCTTTCCTCTTTGCACGTAGTATGCAATGAGGCCAGCCGTCCCATCGAGCTATCTTTGTCGTAGTATAGTGTGTTGTTAGTATCAATGTTAGGCTCGCGAGAAGAGCGTGCAATACGATCCGTGCGAGAAACAGAGCCTTCTAGCGTGGCTGGGGTGATCTCAACAGAGTTATCGTGAATGTCAACAGACGACTGTGCAGAGTACATAGGATAGGGAAACCTCCGCGGCTTCTTACGCACCCTCTGTCTCCTCCTGAAGAAAATGATGATCACGATGCCAATGCCTATTAGAAACAGGAAGGAAAACACTCCGCCTAAAATATAGGCCGTCTTATTGGGATCGTCTGCTACGGACGCTGCCATCACAGCTACTGCAACAGGAGAAGGGAAAATATATGATATGAACGTCAATAGCGAAAATCAAGATTTTAATACAAAGTTCATGCAACAAATACTGATGTTGCCTCAAATGAACAAGAATCAGACGAGATTAAATATAACTAATCTAGATTAATGATGTCAATATTTCTGAGATTTTATTTCTTATCTAGGATAAAATATGCTTGTTTGAAATCTTGCTGAATTTTCACGTGTTAGATATCCATTAGATATGTCATATCACGTAGTGCGTTAGGAAAGAAAAATGCTCAAAGTTCAAGGTCCGTTTGATAATCGATAACACTTTTAAGCAGTGGCGGCGCGAGGGTTCGAGGCGCCCGGGGCAATGCTCTTTAGTGGTGCCCCTACTTTGCCTCAGAGAACAGTTTTAATGTCAGTTCCTAACCTCCATCGCCCCCACCCCCACCCCATCTATGCTCCCGTTACACTAAGGTGAAGTGAAATACTATGAAATTTTAGCTGCAAAAAAAAAAAAAAAAAAAGAGCTCCGACGGCGCCCCGTTTTCCTGGCGCCTCGCTCGCGCCACCACTGCTTTTACGTCATACAATTTTGATTTGAAATGGGTGATATATTCAAATACATATAAAAAAAATCTATGTGTTTGTGATAAACAGAAATTATGAATTTCTGCTAATACCACATGAAACCTTATGAAACTCGTTCATGTTCATTCGTAGTTGAGCTAAGATGGATAGTATCTGACCTGTTTCATAAATTTCATACGCAATGCATACTCGTGTAATAATATCCATAAGAAAATGGAGACAGAAAAAATTATTTCTCCAAGATGATATATCCTTTCCAAGCTATGGTAAAGTGGCAAGTTTGAAATATATCAAAGACACGGTATAATAAAATTGATCACGTCTTACGGTTCAAACTGAGTACGGCTGAGAGATCATACAATGCTTTATGATAGTCACACCATTTCTATTTACCTGTTGCATTGAACAGGATGGACACCACATCAGAGCAGTTTTTGTGATCTGGATGTACCATATTCCAAGCACAAACTCTCACTGTAATGTTGCCATAGGGTGTAGATACCAGACGAAACCGAGGGTTCGTGTTGTTCGACATGGACACGAAAGACTGTCCGTCTGACCGCTGGAGTTCAAACACTTGTGAAGAACCTCCATCAAAACCAGGCTTGCATGCCATGATGGCATCAAAATCATTTGTCGAGTCCGTGGAAATCGTGCAGTTCGTTGGTGCTTCGGGATACCCTACGGGTTATAAACAAAATATCAGAATTAGAAAAAAGGTTGGTATTATGTATTTAAAAAAATGTTATAAGAGAATATTTTTCGCCTATCTTCATATTTGTATTTAGATATGAGATCGTTTGCATATGTCACACTACTTGCTACACTATGTCTTGAAACTTTAATTAGTTAGTTTTTATATTTCACTTTGATTGGCCCCACATTGTAGATTAGGATTAAATATTTAACCATCATAGGTTAAACTACAACTGTTTTATATCGAACAAACAGCGGCGAATTGCAAGTTACTGAGTATGTTTGTTTTTTGTTTGTTTCTGTTGTTGTTGTTTTTTGAGCTTTACTTATTCCATCTTGAATCTTTCAAAAGAGCTCCAATCAAACAGTGTTCTAATAAACTGTCAGAATATCTGCCATGGTAGTCTAGAAGCTGTGCGAAAATTAAACATAGGCGAAAGTTATTTCTTTGCAGCATATTTTTGAAAGTGATTGACGTATAGATGGATTCTTTGAATTCTAGTTATTGTGTTTTTTCTATACAAAAATTATCTTGACAGTGTGATACAGAATCATCTGGACACATTT
Source organism: Margaritifera margaritifera (assembly GCA_029931535.1). Taxonomy (NCBI): domain Eukaryota; kingdom Metazoa; phylum Mollusca; class Bivalvia; order Unionida; family Margaritiferidae; genus Margaritifera; species Margaritifera margaritifera. Next base: position 1,384,156 of record JAQPZY010001611.1, read on the forward strand.
TTTACCTGGTGGAACTATTTGAAAGTCACAAGAATGGTCACCGACACCCTCTGAATTTTCACCTTGGCACGAAACATATCCATATTTGTCTGTGGAACTGAAAAAAAAAATGTTATTATAATATCATTAAACATATTTATTAAATCTTCAAATCCAAACATAATTATTTCCCCTTGCTCCTATGTTTTCTGAACAAACACTTGTTGTAATTATCGTAAACTGCATAAATTGAAAATACATATTTCCGTTTTCCTACTGCTGGTCTGTTTCTTTCTTTCGTTATTATTTGTTGGATCTGCTATTTGTCATTCGACAAGCACTTTCCATTGATAGGTAATAGATGATAAATAAGTTATAATAATTCCTTTCAATTTTCTTAAGTTTGATAATAAATATGTTGCAAACTAAGCAAGTACTTTTCCTACTTCATGCTACTAAGCTGATTATTCGAACTGTATTTGTGGATTAAATTGTGATATTGTGCATGTGCTAATCAGATTGTCCTATTGACACGAAAGTTAACATATTCAACCCAAACAATGAAGGATTTAAGTGGGATCTTTCATCTGTTCTTCATATAACAGACTGGATTAAACTGTGTTCAATTGTTTATTAAAAGTGTCCATCAATATGATTTAATCTCGAGTATAGGAAAAATGAAGGAAATCAGTAATAAATAGATTTTGTGAGATTAATCAGTACACTTTCTCTACAGATGATAAAGGTCACCAGTCACTACTATCTTTGTCGTTAGTGATCTTTATGTTAGTAGTAGTAGTAGCAGTAATAGCAGCAGCAGTAGAAATAGTAGTAGTAGCATCAGAAGTAGTGATAGTACAAGGAGAAGAAAAAGAAGACAAGAATAAAAAGATGAAGACAATTTAGTAGGGGGTAAAGACACGGTGGAAGAAGTCTACTTTAACGTAAAATAATTCTCTCAATTAATCAATCTCAACACATACAAAATACATGTTTTGTCAGCTGAAATTTTAAGAAACGTACTCTACAACTATATCCAGTCTCGAGTACACAATATCCTGTCCAATCGGTTTTGCCGTCTCGTTTCTGATTAATCGGTGCGTTTGCTGATAACTCCATCTAGTGGTGACATTGTTTGGGTTGGCGTACATGGTGCAATCAAGACCTACAGTTTTCCCGAGGCCGACTGCAACTTTCTGTAATTCTTCTGTACACTGGGGTCGGTCTGTATGAAAAATAACAAGATATAAGTTTATCTGAATTATAAAAAATGTTTGAGATTATAAAATATGTATGTGAGATAGAGTAAGAGAGAAGATGGTAATGCTTAGGTTTTTATTGCGTTAGACGTAACGTTGGAGTAGTAAGGATAGGAATTAAACCTGTTGTTGTCAATTGAAAAAAGACATCAGACATACCAACTACTCCCCAGGTGGCACTCTCAATTCTCTTGAAACACCACTGCCACCGAAAATTGAAATCACACTAATTTCTTGCTGAAAAACTTGCACCTTGTGTTTACCTAATTTTTCTTGGGATTCTCAAAAAATAGAGGAAAATACAGAAATTGTAAGACTTCAGCCAGCAATTCCAGCACTGTTATTGTTAACTTCTCGTCTTTTGTCGCCAAAATTCAATGCTAATATGACTGCAGTGATCAAACTCAAAATGAGGCTGACCCCTGGGTCAAATGGTCTATGCAGGTAGCGGCGTTGTTCACTTACGTCACTGCAGAGTAGTATGTGGAAATAATACAGTTGCCGCCATGTACTTTTTTTTTTCAAGTAATGTCTACGTCAAAATACCACCATAGCGTTTATGACGGCGACTTATCGATTGGGATCACTTATTCTTGGCCGAAACATTCCCCTCGTGCAATTATTTACATAAAAGTATCACAATGGTTTGGATATGGTTCTATTTCGCATAGCGTACTTGAGAGTGTGCCCGAGTTCTCCGACATTTTCCGGCGATTTCCCCCTTTTACCCTGTATCACTCAATCGAAGTATTTCCTAGACTCGTTCAACCAGGCTATCGTGCGGCTCTGTTAGAGCTTTGCCATACAAAGGTCTAGTAAAGAAACTGACCTTTTTCTCGTAATGCTAGAAAGAGGATTACCCAAACAATGAAAACGCGATTTCATAGACTGATGAGATGATATGATGTCTTATGTAATAGCGATGATAAGATGACGTCAAATATATTTTCAATGGCTGATTGAAACCTACTTCCTCCATCGGTAGTGGCGTTAAATTAGACCATTTTAAGTTTTCAATATTATTTTAGTTTGAAAGATTAAAGAAAATATGTATAGAAAATTGCTGAGCAAGGGAAAGATGTCTTTGTAGTTTAAGTTTACCGAAGCGCCTTCGGTAACAGAGAGCAAAGAAGCGTTTTACCAGACCCTCGCATGGCGAAGACCCCGTGGAGTCACGCGAGAATTTGGATGAACGAGACTAAGTCCGCGGTGAAGCTTGGTAGAAAAGCCAAGAGGTGTTCCGATTGATGTTACTGTATTACTATGGCCTTTTCAAAACTCTCATAGATGTCGCACGAATTTTTTGACGCGACACAAAATCGAATCAAGTTCCTGTCTAAAAAAATTGAGTTGCCTGTTTGTGCACTTAATAAGCCCATTTGTGATTATTCTATTTCTTATTATATTCTACGCTTACTCTTTGATTACAACAGATTTAATTTAATAAAACAAAAATTTGTCTACAAATTATATTTACAATAAATAACTTTAAACGTTGAAAATAACAAAAAGCACAAGTTCTTGATGTCTATCTTTTCCAAAGAAAGACAAATAAAATGCATCGATAGGATCATTTTGACTGTTACTACAAATTTATCATAATAATGTCTAATACTTCCATTTACTTACAAAGAACAATCAATTCCATTTCAACACTTCTCCCGACTCCCAGCCTGTTGGACGCCGAACAACTGTAATTCCCGGCATCGGATCTTTAAAAACAAAGACAAATATGATAATGATGATTTAGTCGCAAACAATACTTCAATGTTTTTGTGCTTGTTTTCAAAGAGATACGGCGAGACCTTCTCAATCAGCAAGACTGGGGAAGGGACAAATTGGGCAACTCAAGATGAAAGCTTTTAAAGGAAATAGGGGTGGTGCATGGTATAAATATTAACGGAAAAACTTGATGGATAATGAGAGATGGCTGCAAATAGTTGTTGATCTTTATAAGATGTAAAACTGTAGTGCATCTGTTCCAGCTCTCTCTTCAACTTTACTAATTATTTGTAAACTTTCAAAACATTCTTACCATCATAGCACATTTTTAAAACGTAGTCAAACAAGTTACTTAAATACAGCTAATTGTGACAACGAGTTAGCCATTGTTTTTTATAGGTTTCTTACGTAAATCCACCATTGTGCATTTCTAGTGTAACCTCTCTTACCCTAAAAAATGCATGATGAATCTCACGAAATCTCGCGAATACTAATAGAGACAGACAGACAGACAAAGAGAGAGAGAAGCTTTACCTTTGAATGTACATGATATTCAGACTTGTGCCGTTTTCGCTGTCAGTATCCATGTAGAAGTTTTGCGGTATAATTTGGCCATCCTGGAACCAAATAATACTTTTTCCGGCGGGCATAGGTCTGGCACGCACTAGACATTTTATACTGACATTCACTCCCTCGTGGACTACCATTCTCTTATCCACTACTGTAACATTTGGGGCGTCTGAAATTAATAACAATGACCATACTACTACGACTACTTCTGCTGCTGTTACTACTACTACTACTATTACTACTACTACTACTACTACTAATAATAATAATAATAATAATAATAATAATAATAATAATAATAATATTTATTATAAAAAATTTTGCTTCACGACATTTTTAAATATAACACAAAATAAAAACAACTGTCAAATATGTTTAAATTCATGCTAGTTCTTAACTAGGGTTTCAAAAAATCTTAAGAATCGCTGAAAAGTGACTTTTTTTCACGTTCTGCGCATAGTTCAAACAAGTTCGGGTATATCTTTTTATCAAAACGAATGACTCAATATTTTCAGGTGATTATAAATAATAGAATTTCAGGCTGAATTTCAAAACTGCAGCAAAGCTACTTGAAAAGGTTTGCACTCTTTCAGATACATATCAATAAAACTGCTTATTGTCGGCACTAAAGCGATTTATATAAAAGATCGCAGAAAATTAAATATAAACTGAGTGGAATGCGGTTATCAAAGCTCACGGTTTATCCAAGTGGCATTGTACCACCAAAATTAAAGCGTTGTGGTGGTGGTATTATCCTTCCAAAGAGAGGTAAGCAACTGTGAGGAATATGACTAACATTGCGCGATTATTTGGACATTTGCTGCAATGCGGTACGTGCGCGTTATAAAGACACCATTTATTCGATTAGGTGAAACGATGTGTGTGTGTGTGTGTGTGTGTGTGTGTGTGTGTGTGTGTGTGTGTGTGTGTGTGTGTTATAAGTGACTCGCTGAGCTAAAAAAAACGTCCATAACAGGTTGTGAAAATTCATTTTGCTAACACAAATATTGCAATATTTTGGAAATCTACTACATTTTGAGTGAGAACGACAATTTGACCTCTTCTCGCTCGATCAGTTTGTTTTGAATTAGTGTTTTTAAGTCATATATTTATTTTCGATAATTTTCTAATGACTTCACATAGCTCAGCCATTTTGGACGCGTTGAAACGTATGTTTAAAAATTACTTTTTTATACAGTGCTTACTGTCGCGACTAACCACTGATGATGTTAGAAACTGTTCTTACTTCCGCTTTTGAAAAAAGAGCACATTTTTTTTTACAAGTATTCGCTTTCATAAAAAGCTTGCTGTCCTTCAACTGAACTAACTGAACACCGTTTTGAGATCCTTTGATGTATGGAGTAATGCCCAGAAATGTTATAAGGGAAGGTGTCTAGAATCTCCATACTTTTATTTTACATGTTGTCAGGACGGCAGCATTTGTAATATGACATATGTTTAATAAAAAAACAAAATAAAGTTAATTTAACTCTTGAAGAACATTTAAAACAATATAAAAGCTATTCATTGCAAAGTCTTTGAATGCTGACGGAGACTGTGAGCAGCAAAGCCCTATGGGGACATTGAAAAGCTATACAATATCAAACGGCTTACTCTTTAGGTTTTACTTATTTCATATATCTAGTGCCGCCATCCCGACAATATGTTCCCTTTGCCCAATTGAAGGATGAATAGACAACAAAAAATATAAATAACAAAAACATTACATGAATAGCTGGATGTACATTGGAATCCAAGTTGTGTAACTGTAAGAATGTAATCTTGTTCGGAAAAAAAAAATAAAAAAAAAATAAACAAAAAACTGATGCTAGTTAATCATGCCAAGGCATTGCTCAAGACCTCTGGAACAAATATACACGAGGCATTGTCACCGGTGAGCAGTGGATGGGAAATGATCCACCCTTGTTTTTTCCAGAGCCGACAAGTTCTGTGTGACCAGTGACGTGACCCTTTCTAACCAATCGGCATGGTACGTATCAAACAGCCCAATCCTACACTACCAGAAAACGTGAGGTTGTATCCAATCTAAATGTATGATACTCTAGATAACGAACTTCGAGCAATGCGGACGTGAATAGTTATTTCGCTAATTAGTCTCGTTCAACCAGACCTTTCGCTTCGCTTGTTCCCAGCCTAAATTGGCAAGCCAGTATTATATTCCGGTAACTGGTAAATCTGTGTATCCCGATTGGTTTAGTCAGTGAAGTCATTCACACAACAGTGACGTAATTCCCATAACAGCTAGTTTGGAAACTTCCTCCTGAACTGCAGTGAATAATTGGTAGCTTAACACTAAAGATGGAGCAACGGAAGTGTGACTCAGTTGTTAGCGAAACCATTCGCGTGACTCAGTGAGATCTTCGCCATCTGGTGAAGGTCTATACAAACGATTGTAACGCTCAAAACGAATCTTACCAGAAATCTGGTAAAGTCGCCGATTAGTTGACTGGTTAGTCAGAGATCTTTATAAAAATTTAGATTACATCAATGCACAGTTGTCATATTTGTGTTTATCTTTTGGACGGACCATATAAAATATTTGCAAATCGTCAGACTGTGACACTAAATGAGTATATAAAGATGGCACGCATATCTCTCTTTTACGCACATATATATATATATATAACCAAAATTTAAAGTACATTTAAAAAAAACTTGACATTAATCGCTATGCACAAATAGTGCTGATACACTTTACGGTATAGATGGTGTATTTTTTCGGACATAAGGGAAATACTGAAAGAAAAAATAAATGAGCGACATCTATAGGAATAACCAATTTTATAGACCCTTTACTAGACTCCTGGTCGGTGTAGATACTCGGATTCAGGCGAGAGTCTGGTTGAACGAGACTATTTGATAATGATCATAAAACCTATCTTCCCGGAAATATAAAAAAGTCCAGCAATTACAATGAAAGGTCTTTCATTTTTAAATATGGATGGGGAAATACGAAAAGTAAAAAATCACATAAATGAACAATGAATTTCAAAGCATTTACACTAAAAAAACATCACAACTGCAAAAATAATTGCATATTTTACAAGATATGCATTTTATTCTAGCGTGCTTTTAATCAAACATGTCAATATATTTTGATCTTTTCATCTGCTAACTTCAATGCCTAATAGATATATCGTAGACGAGCATGAACTTTAGTCTCAGTTTCCAGAGTGGTCTACAACATTGAGATACGGTGGATTTGTCTGCTGTGTACAACTAGTGAATCAAATTTCCCCTCATGTCATAAACAGGCTTTTCTCCTTTGAAGGTCAGGTGGTGTTGCGATTGATAGAAGTTGGTTTAAGTGTGTATTTCAAAGCATTATGGTTTATTAGAATATGTTTGTAATTGTGTATGAATATAATCTCAATAATTAATCGTGCAAACAAAGTATTCAGATCTATTCAATGCTCAACTGCATGACGTTAAAATATGGTTGCATCCTGGAATTTTCGTTTCCAACGGAAGTACCCCATCAAATGAAAGCGACAACAAAACAGGTATAGCACACCACAGCGACGACCGGCTTCGCTAGCCACGTCAAGTCTTCTGTCAGCGATTTTCTTATAAAAGAAGAAATTTTAAAAATAGGACTTACAAGTTGCAAATAGGGTGATGGTGTCCATGAATGGCAACATGCCTGCTGCTTCAACGACACTGCTTGTGATTGTGCATGTCAGATTGGCTCCGTCGTGGTCACGCGAAAGCTTATGCCAAAATATCCCCTTAATACCACTTGTGCCGTCAGGAGCCGTGTAAACCATAATCTCAGAATCGCCTGCTACTTTTCCATTTAGAAGCCACATCATTCTGGCTGTCGGTCGGCTGCCATAAGATGAGCACGTGACCGTGAAATATTGATCCACGTCATAAGTACCCGTATATCCGGTGATCTGAGGCTGCGTTGGAAGCACTGAAACAGACATCAAAATCTAATGACACGCGTTGACCTGTGCTTCTTTTCATTTGTAAACATTTGTCTAAAGGCAAAAGGTGCAAAATTATTTTCGTGACTTTAAAACACCGAACCTGTTGGAATTATTTAACAAATCGAATAAATAAAGACAAATAAAGAAATAACTGGATATCTCATCTTTGGTTTGCCATAGAATTTAGATATTTTTCAATTGTGGTTCGTTGCTATGCATCGTTGTGGAATCTGTGTTGATCAAATACATCTGTTTCATTTTTATACGACAGCTGGCGTCCCAGTAAATGGGTAGATAAATAAGGAGATACAATTACTATGAATTTACTACTTACAATTCACATCCATGGAGATGTTAATCGATTCTGTATAAATGATGTCTAAGGCCACAATGCACTGAAGTCGAGCTCTGTACAAGTCTCGCTTGATCCGGAGTCTCAGTAAATTGGTCCTTTTTCCAGTTTGGTTGGGGTATATATAGTCCTGTATCATTCCTGGAATCTCTCGCATAGTTCCATTTACATCTGAAAACAAAAATACATTCCCCGCGTCACGAATGAAACTTTCAAAAATGTCAGTAACAAATACTTTATTAAGAAGGAGAATAGAATTGAACGCCTTGCCTTTTTTCAGAACTGACATTACCTCGGCTAATGAAGTATTGTGAGAGTTGTTGCTGTTGTTATGATGGTGGTGGGGATGGTGGTAGCGATGGTGGTAGTGGTGGTATTCTTATTCCGGGGATCAATATATAATTTGTACCACCAATCCGCATTTGAAAATCAATTATGTTTGTAATGATGAAAACTGAGTTCTTCACATCTAATGTTTTGCAGGAAATAAGTTTAAAAGTTGAAGACATT